>SSNP01000049.1:791019-800929 GCA_006937955.1 Pachypanchax playfairii
GATTAAAATATGAATGTTTCCACTAGGACTGTAACGATACATCGATGTATCAATGTATCGCGATACAGGGCATAATATCTTATCGTCAGGTCCAATATCGATATTATCGATACAGTAAACGTGTTGTACTGACCACCACAAGGTGAGACAACATGCGCTCCAACATTGAATAAAAAGTTTTTTTGCTGAAAAAAATACTCTGAATTGATGTGAAAGTGAATCAGTGACTTTGTATCTGCAACATACGTATTACTGTGATGAGCATGAAGCTTTATTAAATAACTCTTATTACATATTTCTAAGTAAGAATTTTATTTCGTGACATATAAGTTTTGCTAATAAACAAACTGATGTAAAAGTGAATGAGTGAGTTTGTTTCATACATTGTTATAATATCAAAGCAAAATAAATATTATCTAGAGAGTTTTATTTTGTTGAAAACGCAAAACAAAGAAAAGTTTTAATGTATCGTATCATAAGCAATTAGGGGTGTAACGGTACACAAAAATCACGGTTCGGTATGTATCTCGGTTTTGAGTCCACGGTTCGGTTCATTTTCAACTTTTGCAAACAATGTTTTCTTATAAAAATGAAACATTAAAAAATAAGAAAACATATAAAAATAGAAATAATAAATAGAATACTGCTTAACTTACCACACAGGAGACCTTATAGATAAAGGAGGGTGTTCAAGATCAGCCATGACGTCTGCTAGAGAAAAAAAACCTCACGCGGGAGTCCGGTGCTGACAACAAAACAAGCTTGTTAACTAGCTGTGATTGGTTCGGTGAACATCTGCATTATACTAACTGTCCAGTACCAAAACAGTTCGTATGAATGCGTGTTCTGTTCTGTTACATCCATCAGCTCATGTATTTACTTCAATGTGTTTGTGCAGATCTACTGTGCGTCACTCAATACAGCGTCTGTGCGGAAACTCGCCTGGGAACTTTCGTCCGCTGCGCTTAATATCACACTAAAAATAAATGAATGAAAAAAAAAATAAACCGAACCAAACATGCCGAACCGAACGGTTCAACACATACCCGTGAACCGTTACACCCCTATACGCAATGTCTCAAGATACGTATTGTACAGTGGGATAATGTATCGTTACATCCCTAGTTTCCATCATGTTTTTTATTCAGTTCTTTTTATCTTACTTTGAATCGCCTTATAATAATGAAGAAATTGTATTAACAGTTTCATCCATAAATCAATAAAACAGTAAAGTCAATAAAGTTTTTTGACTTTTCTTAAAGAGCAACTCACCCCCCTCTAAATTATCTTCCTGCTTTCTAACTGCTTTTTCAAATAATGCTGAAAGGGGCGTTACTTAGGACCCTGAGGAAGAGGCGGTCCTGAGCTGTGATTGACGTGTAGCACTTCTCCGTGTTTAGATTAGCTCAAGTGTGACTCTGCCGTGTTGTAGAGAGGTAACCCAACCACGATGAGAATATAACGTCTATAAATCACATCCACACAATCAGAATCACTGCAGGGAAGTCTTTGTCCCAATTTAATTATTATTTTACTGATATTAGTTATTCTCTATGTTGTAGTTTTCAGCTAGTCGCTCTAAATCTCTGTGTGCAGCTCTTTGATGAAAAGCTGGAGACAACGGGTGGGCGGGGCGAGTGTGTCTGTCTGAGAGATGGTTTTATACTCCAGGAGGCGTGTCTTAGAGACGATGCTGGTGATGTAGACATGTACCGCTTTCAGCCAATCACAAATTTCAAATGCAATAACCACATTTCAACCCTAAGAGGGCAGCACTGAGACGTTTTTAGACCAAAAAGTGTAGAATTTAACCAGTTTACATGAAAAGGTCAAAAAATGCCCAGAAACTGGAAGGTTGCATTAAAGACCCACTAATACAGTTTATAAGAAGAAAAAAAAAACAGTTTTGAGGGTGAGTCGCTCTTTAAGGACGTCCAGTTTGTTCTGAGTTTGATTTTTATATAAGACACGTCTCTGATTGTAACAACAAGAACAGAGTAAGATCCCACCATAAAGCAGGTTTATTATAAAAGAACATAATAACAAGCAGCGAAAGAAGCACAAGATCAACAAGCATTATATTCTTTCATTATTCCAGCTCACCTAGTTAAATACTTCAGCTGATTAAATTTATTAAATTTGAAAACACCTTCAGAAATCTTTGCTTTAAGCACATTTAAGAAACTTTCTCTGTAAGAATGTTTTTATTGAAGCAGCTCACAGCAGGAGCCGTCGAAGACATTTAAAAATCTCCTTCAGCCAAAAATGAATTGTTAATGTCACTAAAAAGAGTTTAGGGAGAAAACGATAAAACAACAATAAACAACCAGACATCAACCACACCTGTGATGTTCTCAGGTTAGAACTTACAACAAATGTTCTTTTGTCACATTTAGTTTCTTTATTCTGGATTTACGTATCAGACCTGCTCGGACCGATGATCCATTAACATGTTATTATTAATTTTTAACTTAATAAACCCATAATCTGAGTCAACTGATTTCTGTTTTTAGTCATATTTTTCATTTGCAGAAAACAATTTTCTGTTCCACTGAATGGGAACAGACTTGAACATCTTAATGGGAGCAGCATCAAGGCGAATGAAGCCATTATCACCTGAGGTATAATTACTAGTTGACTTGAGGACCTGAACATGACATTTCCCTATAGGGAAGGAAAAAAACTATAATGGACTTAAAGCTGCACAAGAATAACTGACTGAAAGTGGACTTATCGACTGGACCTGTCAGTCTTACAAGCTGGAATACTGAGATATTTAACATCAGTCACATATATTTTAATGTTTTAACTAAAGTACTACAACACTGAATATGATCAGCTCAGATTTTTCTACATATTTGCAGAAAAATAAATAAAGTTGTTTCCATGTTGGTTCTGATTCAATGTACCTGAGATGAAGGTGCTGCAGTAGGATGAAAGACAAAGTTTGCTGCCAGATTCTAGGTCTTCACCTTCCTCTTCATCATCTGAGAGGTTGATCTCTGTGATGGTCTCTGGGCTGAGGTGGGACATCATCATCATACTCTTCCTCTTCAGTGAGCGGTTCTGACGGTTCAACTACAGAAAGAATCAGAAAACCAAACCGAACACACGGCTGTTAAAACAAAGTGCAGGTAAAAAAAACCCAAGAAGAAGAAAAACGAGCTGCAAGTTCTACAACCTCCAAATCTGAAAGATTATATTTGATGGAAACTGTCACTTGTACAATAAGTGTTTCTATCACCAACTGGACTGAAGAGAAAACCAGGAGATTATCCCAAAAAAAAAATAAAGTCACATTTATACTGTGTGTTTCCTTCAGATAAAAACATGTTTGTCCTTCAGTGTGAACTCTGTTCTCTGTCACATCATTGCTGTAACCAGGGGGTCCAGATCCAGGACCTGGACCAATATCCTGATGGTTTAGATGGTTCCCTGGTTCAGATCCTCACCTGGTCCTGCAGAAGCCTGTTAAAGACCCGTTCACCTGACTCAGGTGTGTTGAAGCAGGGAAACATCAAACACATGCAGCATAGTGTCCCTTGAGACCTGGATTGATCTTGACACCCTTCAGACATGATGTACATTTCTGTAAAAAAGTATTTGCTCCCCTATGGAGTTCTTCTGTTTTTGATTTTCTGGCACACGTCCCATGAAAAAGTAACTGTCCATATTTAAGGACAGTGGGCGTTCCCAGACGTCCCAAATTACACCAAGAATCTAACGATAGTAACCAAAATCTGTCCAAACCAACACGGACGTATGTGGAAAAAGTAATTGATCCCTATTCAGAAACAAATGAAGAATAAAGTCGTGACATCGATCAACCTGAGAGGATCTCAGAAACATTTCTAAAACTCCAGAGAACCACAGAGAGACGTTCTCCATACATGAAGTGGAGAACCTTCTCAGGAACAGATGATTGATCCAAATGATTCTAAAATATGATCAATGACTCATCCAGGAAGTCACAGAAGAACCAGAACAACATCTAAAGCTCTGCAGAACTCACTCACCTGAGTTTAGATCCGAGTTCATGATTCAACAGAAAGAACGAACCCAGACAACCCCGTCAGTCACGTTTCCAACAACCTCCAGTCAAATACAGAGAACTGCACCGAAAAAACACTAAATCTTTAAACATCGTTGGAAAGATTAAAGATTAAATCTTCTTCTATTTTACTATAAAAAGTTGCAGGTATATTTTATTCCAGACGTTAAACTGAGACTCTAATGATGATGTCAGTCACTGTAGAAGGCGGATCTTCAAAGTCTTCACAATTATGTATCGACCAACATTTTTGTCACATTGTTCCATAAATTTGTAGCTTTTTGTCGGAGAACAAACTTCTGAAAATCTTCTTTTATACTCAGTTACTGAGCTGCTGTCAATTAATGTTCCTCCAGTTGTTTTTTAATTATTTCAATATATGATTATTATTATATAATAACGGTAGTATTTTATATGAAATGGTAAAATATCAACATCTGATATGTTGTTTATGTTCTTCTGGGAATAAAAGAACCAAGAAAAATGACAGAATTCTATTTTTATTTACGTTTTACACAGAGTCTTAAAGTTTTTGGAATTTGGGTTGTACATCAATACAACCAAAGTATATAAAACTAACAATAAAGATGTGATATCATTAGAAGCAGAAACACAAGGCAGGAAAACTCGATGTGATAAATGTGATCTGTAACCAGAATCAGTCTGAACATCCAACAACTCACTCTGGCTTTTTTCTTTTTTCTTTCCTTATTTAATTTAATCTAATTTAATTATTTGCAAATTTTCTCTTAGACATGTTGCATATATACTTAACTGGTAGAGTGGCTGTTCCATCATCCCACAGCTATATATCAACTAAGCAGAAGCACTTAGTATAACATCAATGAAGCCCATGTGAAGGCGACCAATGCTAATTATGAATGTATCTTGATGTCAGCTAAAGAAAGAAAAGCATCTAAAATGAAAAAAGGAAGGAAATAGAAAAATAAACATAGAAATCATGTATTAATGGGCATCCTAGTGAGAGCAGATTGCAGCAAATCTATCTTTTGATGACACCCTTCAAACTGCATCTATTTTTCTGAAATGCAATCAACAATACATAACATGGAATCACATTCTTTTGATCAAAAATGTACAACTGGCAAGAGACGTGGAATAAAATTACATACTCAGATGAATCAAGACTGACATCGCATTGGTTTGTACTCTGAAGGTCACCATTATGAAGTAACAGCCCCTCATTTTACCTTGATCACACATCAACACAAAAACATTTAGCATCAAAAAATCACATTCTCACCCCCCCCCCCCCCCCCCCCCCCCCCCCCCCCCCCCCCCCACACACACGGTTGTTTTTAATTCAAAATGTTCAGAAATTGCCCAAAACTTTCGTATCTTTCAGAATGATTTCAGTAATAATTGGTTTGTATCATCACAATCATTTATTAACAAAGATCATTTAACTATTCTTGTTTTAATCAAGTCTGATTTTAATGTATTTTAATAACTAATAATATTGTTAAAATGCAGGTTAAAGTCCATGTTTCCAAAAGGTGACATTACTATCCCAACAGTCCTTGTATGCACACACTATTTATGGAATATTAGTGAATGAAGGAGTTGCTTTTAGCTTAATTGAGTGAAGAGTGTGTGCATGGCTACAGCGAGCGCTCATATACCACGTATATTAGGCAAGCAGAGCAAATGTCTAGTTAGAGACCTGAGTTTATATCAAAGAAGATGAAATGGAAAGAAGAAAGTAAAAAAAAAAGAGCAAGTCGTCACAAAGAAAGCAGCTTTTAGCCAAAACTGATCAGGTCCAGAATGGTCCGACTCATTACTGCCTTTTAGGAGCCGTCTGTACTGGACACATCATGTGACCAGTAGCACGAGATATGAGAGACATTTAAAGTCACATTTCTGCTTGAAGGTAAATAATAATAATAATAATAATAATAATAATAATAATAATAATAATAATAATAATAATAATAATAATAATAATAATACAAACTACTAAATACAACTGAAGAGTTTTAGAAGATTTACTGGAACGTGTGTTTAATCTTCTGGATCTTTCAGGGTTCTCTGTGACAGACAGGATGGATACAGACTGAGTCTAACAAGCTTATGATGAGATAAAATGAAATATTTCCTGTCAGTTTTTAAATCAGTACTGAATAACTTTTCTACAGTCGTGTCTCAGACGGCCGTTGCTGGAACTGGTGTTCTGCTGAAATATGCTACCTATTGAGATGTGCTACAAACGTGTCGTTCTACAGTCTTGACTTCAATAAACAGATTTATTGTTTATTTTTGTTTCTATATTTTTCCATAAATACATTTTACATATTAAATAAATTCTCCCAGGACAGAAACATTAAATATGATGTTATTTTACTTTCTTTACATTGTCAGAGCAACAGGCAAATGTTTGGACACACCCAGAGGAGAAGGACCCAACAATGGCTGATAAGGACCCAGAGGACTTTTATATAGAAAATATCAGAGAAGGATCATAAAAATATGTTTAAATAATTAACAGGAAACACTCACCATAAACAAGAATACTGTATAAACTTCTAATAACATCTCATTATGAAATAAGTTGTTAATTTGTACTATGGAGGTATTTTTCATCAGAGCAGCATAAATCACCAGAACACCACTTCCTGCTGAGACCTGAATTACTGAAGTTATTAAGTGTATTATAGGAGGACCAGAGACGTCCAGAGTGTCTGACATGAAGCTGAACATGTTTTTCAGTGAGTATTTACTTAGACAAATTTCATAACAGTAGATTAAAGTAGTAAAAGTTATTTTGTACTGATTTAACTGTCGGGGTAAAAGAAGTGTCTTTGAATCCAGAGAGAGAGAGGACCACGATGACGAGTCTCCTGGTAGGTGACTCGTCATCCTGGTCCTCTCTCTCTCTATATTGAAGGTTCAGGGAAGTAAACAGTAAATAACCTTCACAGAT
The DNA here is from genome assembly GCA_006937955.1 of Pachypanchax playfairii. Classification (NCBI taxonomy): domain Eukaryota; kingdom Metazoa; phylum Chordata; class Actinopteri; order Cyprinodontiformes; family Aplocheilidae; genus Pachypanchax; species Pachypanchax playfairii. The sequence goes on from SSNP01000049.1 coordinate 798,015, forward strand.
TTCCAGAGAAGGAAGAATAACAGTTTACTGGGTTAATGAATAACAGTCTGTAACCCAGTAAAACATGAACCAGGAAGTGGGGTCAGTTCCTGAGACCTTAAACCTGAACCAGGTCTTACAGACCTGACATGAATGGAGCAGAGAACAGAGTCCTAAACGGGCAAAAAAAGAACCAAGAAGCAGCAGCTGGTCAAAACGCTCCACGAGCAGCAAGTCATCAGACTTTACAGCTGGAACGTTGTAGAACCACCAGAATGATCCGAGAGCTGGACTTCTGGTAAAACTTCTGTCCACAAGAGCAATAAAAGCTGAAGTTTCCTCACCAAAGAGGATCTGATGCAGGTCCACGTACAACAGCAGGATGTAGGAGACAGACAGGGACAGAAAACAAACAAGGCCGAGTCCTGGAGACCTGGAGTCCTGGACAGGAGGTCCTGGAGTCCTGGGCTGGACGTCCTGGAGTCCTTGACTTGAGGTCCTGGAGTCTTAGACAGATATGATGTTGATGTTGATGTTGATGTTGATGGTGAAGATGACGATGATAGAGATCCAAAGTCACAATAACATCAAGGAAAAAAGACAAGAAGTTGAAGAAATCCAAGAGGCTGAAAGAGGACATAGAGAAGTCATGGAAAGTCAAGGTCTGGTGGTTCCAGGAGTCCTCAGAAGGATCTGGAAGAGGACTAAGGTCAAACCTTCAGGACCAGGTAGAGTTTTCATACAACATGAACACACTAAATGAGTTAAATGAGTTTAGATGTGACGAGAAGGACAAGCCATCCAAACATTCAATCATCTCATTTGACTTTTCCTGAGTGGACAAACACGTCCAACTGTCCCAGATAGAGTCCAGCTGTCAACAACAAAAGCTCCAAAACATCCAAACAAATACCCGCCTGTGTTGAAGCGACTGATAACATGTTATAACTGCAGAGTAATTTACATGTAAACCTTTTATTATTACGCAGGAGGAACCGAACAGACGGACTTTCAGGACGTCTCTTATTTAATTAAATTTGGCTGTTTTGGTTTAAAAAATCTTATTTGTTAAAATTCCTGAAGAAAAGAAAAACAGCCAAAAGGAGAGAAATGGGATGAAGGTTAACGTAAAGTAGAGAGAAAGAAAGGCCTGAAAGTCGACCTTCACCATAATTCGCCATCAGTCTCCCACTCCCCAAAATCTGGTTCAGCCAGACGGACGCTGAGGGCTTTTGTACAGAAATTGAATAAGAAATGATTACAGTGATAATCTCTGCACCAGTGGGATGAAATCACTATGTGCCCGGCTCCCCCGCTCTCAATCACAGCCCACAAAGGAAGGAGTCCAAAAAGTGTTCTCTGAATCAGGAGAATCCGCCGCAATTTCACACACAAGGTGTGTGAACAGCAGCGGCGCTTCTGATTGCAGCGTGAACGTTTTTATCAAGGTGACGTTCAGGGTGGGAGTTTTCCTGCAATGTACTAACACTCAATAAAAACAAATACATCCTCCATATATACGTTATTTTACATTAAACATCTGGTCTGCGATCAGGTTTAATTTGGTGTGACACCTCATGGTTTCACACGGTGAACTAACTCTAACCAGACGCCATCCGGTGAAAGAGGCTCGGTACCTTGGAGGCCAGAGCTTCAGCACTTTCTCTGCACATCCTCTGGATCTCCAGGTCCTCCTGAATCGCACTGACCTCTTCAATCACCATCTGTGAGACTAAAAACAGCAACAAGTTAAAAAAGACTCCATGGATTTGATGTTTTAAAGCATCAAACATGCTGATGTTCACGTGCACAAAAATCTGTTACATGTTAACTTTAAAAACCTGATCTAAAACAATTAAAGAAATAAATATTATATTATATGATTAAACAAATGAATCAATAAAGATTTTGCACTTAGTATTTAATACTAAATAATTGTATGTCATGTGTCTTTTCTCAATTATTACTCAAAATGTTGAAATATATTTTCTTTTACATGCTGTCATAATTATTATTTGTTGTTTTCAAAATTATTTTAAAAAATCTTATAAAAAAAAAATTGTATTTTCTATTTTTAGAATTTGTTTCCGCCTTTCTTTAAAAATTGGTGGAGGAAATGAATCAGTGCTGAAACAGATGTTACAGATGTTGTTGCTGTAAAAGGGTCACAAAACTAGCTTGAAGTGCCTGTTAGCGCTGCACTTTGAGCTTTCAGTGATTTTATTACGTCTATACGCAATATCTTTTAAAAATGCAACTTTTTTAAAAAAAAACTGCTTTTTTTTAAACAAAAAAACAAAACAAGAAAATCCACATTTTTCAGACCTCCCAGATGATTTTAGGATACTAAGTATGTTAAATAACAGTAAATTTACAGTGAACATCAGTCCACAACATCATAATTACTTATTCTGTTTCCTGTAAAGGTTCCTTTCCACTGAATACATCGGCAGCGCACAACATTTTTCTTGCACAATCAGCAGCGCGTCCTTTTCTACTGGAAGATCACAAAATCTCATGAGAATAGCGAAAACACACGTGATTTCATCAGTACACACAACAACAAGCAGGGAGAAAGACAACAACATGTATCCAGAAGGTTTATGTTCACACCACCTACGGACTTCAAACCCGTCACAGGTATTGTACTTTCTCGTAGTCTCGCAAACGGAAATCTGCACTTGTCCTTTTATTTTGAAACTTCCGCATAATTTCCTGTCTGGTCCAAACTAAACTGCTGAACTTGACGTGTTTCAGAAGCGTACCACGTAAAAAACAGAACTGCCGCGTAATGCTCGCGACACTACGCTTCTGGAACGCGTCTCATGCGCGCTGCTGCGCGCCCAGTGGAAACGGTCTGATTGATTTTAATGGCGGCTATCAGCCGCGTATTACGCATCACTAACATTGCGTGCTGCACACGCGTCCAGTGGAAA
>SSNP01000049.1:800939-876304 GCA_006937955.1 Pachypanchax playfairii
GAAATATTTCCTGTCAGTTTTTAAATCAGTACTGAATAACTTTTCTACAGTCGTGTCTCAGACGGCCGTTGCTGGAACTGGTGTTCTGCTGAAATATGCTACCTATTGAGATGTGCTACAAACGTGTCGTTCTACAGTCTTGACTTCAATAAACAGATTTATTGTTTATTTTTGTTTCTATATTTTTCCATAAATACATTTTACATATTAAATAAATTCTCCCAGGACAGAAACATTAAATATGATGTTATTTTACTTTCTTTACATTGTCAGAGCAACAGGCAAATGTTTGGACACACCCAGAGGAGAAGGACCCAACAATGGCTGATAAGGACCCAGAGGACTTTTATATAGAAAATATCAGAGAAGGATCATAAAAATATGTTTAAATAATTAACAGGAAACACTCACCATAAACAAGAATACTGTATAAACTTCTAATAACATCTCATTATGAAATAAGTTGTTAATTTGTACTATGGAGGTATTTTTCATCAGAGCAGCATAAATCACCAGAACACCACTTCCTGCTGAGACCTGAATTACTGAAGTTATTAAGTGTATTATAGGAGGACCAGAGACGTCCAGAGTGTCTGACATGAAGCTGAACATGTTTTTCAGTGAGTATTTACTTAGACAAATTTCATAACAGTAGATTAAAGTAGTAAAAGTTATTTTGTACTGATTTAACTGTCGGGGTAAAAGAAGTGTCTTTGAATCCAGAGAGAGAGAGGACCACGATGACGAGTCTCCTGGTAGGTGACTCGTCATCCTGGTCCTCTCTCTCTCTATATTGAAGGTTCAGGGAAGTAAACAGTAAATAACCTTCACAGATTTCCAGAGAAGGAAGAATAACAGTTTACTGGGTTAATGAATAACAGTCTGTAACCCAGTAAAACATGAACCAGGAAGTGGGGTCAGTTCCTGAGACCTTAAACCTGAACCAGGTCTTACAGACCTGACATGAATGGAGCAGAGAACAGAGTCCTAAACGGGCAAAAAAAGAACCAAGAAGCAGCAGCTGGTCAAAACGCTCCACGAGCAGCAAGTCATCAGACTTTACAGCTGGAACGTTGTAGAACCACCAGAATGATCCGAGAGCTGGACTTCTGGTAAAACTTCTGTCCACAAGAGCAATAAAAGCTGAAGTTTCCTCACCAAAGAGGATCTGATGCAGGTCCACGTACAACAGCAGGATGTAGGAGACAGACAGGGACAGAAAACAAACAAGGCCGAGTCCTGGAGACCTGGAGTCCTGGACAGGAGGTCCTGGAGTCCTGGGCTGGACGTCCTGGAGTCCTTGACTTGAGGTCCTGGAGTCTTAGACAGATATGATGTTGATGTTGATGTTGATGTTGATGGTGAAGATGACGATGATAGAGATCCAAAGTCACAATAACATCAAGGAAAAAAGACAAGAAGTTGAAGAAATCCAAGAGGCTGAAAGAGGACATAGAGAAGTCATGGAAAGTCAAGGTCTGGTGGTTCCAGGAGTCCTCAGAAGGATCTGGAAGAGGACTAAGGTCAAACCTTCAGGACCAGGTAGAGTTTTCATACAACATGAACACACTAAATGAGTTAAATGAGTTTAGATGTGACGAGAAGGACAAGCCATCCAAACATTCAATCATCTCATTTGACTTTTCCTGAGTGGACAAACACGTCCAACTGTCCCAGATAGAGTCCAGCTGTCAACAACAAAAGCTCCAAAACATCCAAACAAATACCCGCCTGTGTTGAAGCGACTGATAACATGTTATAACTGCAGAGTAATTTACATGTAAACCTTTTATTATTACGCAGGAGGAACCGAACAGACGGACTTTCAGGACGTCTCTTATTTAATTAAATTTGGCTGTTTTGGTTTAAAAAATCTTATTTGTTAAAATTCCTGAAGAAAAGAAAAACAGCCAAAAGGAGAGAAATGGGATGAAGGTTAACGTAAAGTAGAGAGAAAGAAAGGCCTGAAAGTCGACCTTCACCATAATTCGCCATCAGTCTCCCACTCCCCAAAATCTGGTTCAGCCAGACGGACGCTGAGGGCTTTTGTACAGAAATTGAATAAGAAATGATTACAGTGATAATCTCTGCACCAGTGGGATGAAATCACTATGTGCCCGGCTCCCCCGCTCTCAATCACAGCCCACAAAGGAAGGAGTCCAAAAAGTGTTCTCTGAATCAGGAGAATCCGCCGCAATTTCACACACAAGGTGTGTGAACAGCAGCGGCGCTTCTGATTGCAGCGTGAACGTTTTTATCAAGGTGACGTTCAGGGTGGGAGTTTTCCTGCAATGTACTAACACTCAATAAAAACAAATACATCCTCCATATATACGTTATTTTACATTAAACATCTGGTCTGCGATCAGGTTTAATTTGGTGTGACACCTCATGGTTTCACACGGTGAACTAACTCTAACCAGACGCCATCCGGTGAAAGAGGCTCGGTACCTTGGAGGCCAGAGCTTCAGCACTTTCTCTGCACATCCTCTGGATCTCCAGGTCCTCCTGAATCGCACTGACCTCTTCAATCACCATCTGTGAGACTAAAAACAGCAACAAGTTAAAAAAGACTCCATGGATTTGATGTTTTAAAGCATCAAACATGCTGATGTTCACGTGCACAAAAATCTGTTACATGTTAACTTTAAAAACCTGATCTAAAACAATTAAAGAAATAAATATTATATTATATGATTAAACAAATGAATCAATAAAGATTTTGCACTTAGTATTTAATACTAAATAATTGTATGTCATGTGTCTTTTCTCAATTATTACTCAAAATGTTGAAATATATTTTCTTTTACATGCTGTCATAATTATTATTTGTTGTTTTCAAAATTATTTTAAAAAATCTTATAAAAAAAAAATTGTATTTTCTATTTTTAGAATTTGTTTCCGCCTTTCTTTAAAAATTGGTGGAGGAAATGAATCAGTGCTGAAACAGATGTTACAGATGTTGTTGCTGTAAAAGGGTCACAAAACTAGCTTGAAGTGCCTGTTAGCGCTGCACTTTGAGCTTTCAGTGATTTTATTACGTCTATACGCAATATCTTTTAAAAATGCAACTTTTTTAAAAAAAAACTGCTTTTTTTTAAACAAAAAAACAAAACAAGAAAATCCACATTTTTCAGACCTCCCAGATGATTTTAGGATACTAAGTATGTTAAATAACAGTAAATTTACAGTGAACATCAGTCCACAACATCATAATTACTTATTCTGTTTCCTGTAAAGGTTCCTTTCCACTGAATACATCGGCAGCGCACAACATTTTTCTTGCACAATCAGCAGCGCGTCCTTTTCTACTGGAAGATCACAAAATCTCATGAGAATAGCGAAAACACACGTGATTTCATCAGTACACACAACAACAAGCAGGGAGAAAGACAACAACATGTATCCAGAAGGTTTATGTTCACACCACCTACGGACTTCAAACCCGTCACAGGTATTGTACTTTCTCGTAGTCTCGCAAACGGAAATCTGCACTTGTCCTTTTATTTTGAAACTTCCGCATAATTTCCTGTCTGGTCCAAACTAAACTGCTGAACTTGACGTGTTTCAGAAGCGTACCACGTAAAAAACAGAACTGCCGCGTAATGCTCGCGACACTACGCTTCTGGAACGCGTCTCATGCGCGCTGCTGCGCGCCCAGTGGAAACGGTCTGATTGATTTTAATGGCGGCTATCAGCCGCGTATTACGCATCACTAACATTGCGTGCTGCACACGCGTCCAGTGGAAACGGTCTGATTGATTTTAATGGCGGCTATCAGCCGCGTATTACGCATCACTAACATTGCGTGCTGCACACGCGTCCAGTGGAAAGCACGGGTCAGATTAAAACTTTCTTTCTCAGCTGACGAGTGGCAGACAAGTTGAAACACTACATAAAGAAATGGTAAATAGTTTGTAACTAATCAGGATCATTTTAAACTCACTGTTTTTTACAGTGTTTTTCTCTTTCAGGACTCACCTGTCGTTACCTTTTCAACTACATCCTTATTATTTATTACCTGAGGAACAGGTGTGTAAGGTGCCAGCTGGTTGTTTAAAACATACAAGCATCAAATATCTACAGATGTGACAGAACTAACGTTCTCTACTGATACATGTGATAGAAGCTGAAATAATTTGGTCATCAGCTGGTATAAAATAAATAATAAATGTTAATTATCTAACTTAGGTTCTTAGTAAAAATCCATTTGTCAGTAGCCATCAAAGATGCAACATTTGTTATAAAAATAAAAAAAAATTGCATGTGAAAGATTCTTGATTCATGTCAGTATAACATGCGTCTTTCAATCAGATCAAAAGGCCATGAAAGAAACAACGAGTGTAATTAAGAGTTTCTAAAGCAGGAAAGCAGTAGATTCATTTTACTGCACAGATACTTGAAGGTGAAGAGTGTTTCTGTTTGATGTTGTCATGTGACACATCAATTCATCTGATTTAAATGGTAAATGGTGTGTACTTGCTTTACTCAGGTCCTACGACCCCCAAAGCGCTTCACACTACAGTCTGTCATTCACTCATTCACACACACACTCACACGTTTGGTGGTGATGAACTACACACATGTTGTAGCTACAGCTGTCCTGGGACACACACCAGCACCACCGGACCCTCCGACCACCACCAAACAGGCAAAGTGGGCGACCTTCCGGTTACCAAACGACCCGCTGAGCCACGGCGGGTTTAAAAAGGACGTGAACTAAATGTTTCTTTCATTCAGACATCATCTCTACCTTTTTGTTTTCATCCATCAGTTTATACTGAATACATGAAACAACCATGAATCCCAGCAGAGCGAGTGGACGTGGGCTTTTTGTTCCGACTCGTATGTAACGTTGAACTTAACCTTGGTGACAGGAAACATTTAAATTAACAGACAATGATGAAAAGGACAGTGAATGTGTAACAGCTGTTTAAAAACTATCAATATGAACTTAATATATATGACCTTTTCAACACGATGTCAACAACTTGTTTTTATTGAATCTGATCATATTTTGTTAATCCCTAATAGAAATGAGATAAAGACGAGACATTACCTTGGTACAAATATATAATATTATACATTAAGTGTTCTTTTAATAACCCTCCATAAACATGAGGTAACTAGATGAAAAATACTTTATGATAGAAATACAATGAAATCTGGAACATCTACAGAAGAAACTCGCTGAGTTCTGTTAGGTTTCCTTTGGAGAATTCATAATCTGAGCCTTTCAAAATAAGACGTCACTGTTAAAAAATGGGATCAATTAGTAATTATTTCTACTTTTTTAATAGATTCTATTTTTCTTTTATTATAATGTTTGTAAATACTCCCATCCTGAAGCCCCGTGACGTTTAAGCTGAATGTTTTCCTGGAGATGACGAAGGTAAACTTGAAGCGTGAAAGCTCAAAATACATTTTCAAATTGAATTTTATTCATTACTCATGTTAAAATAAAATTTAAGAAAACATTCTTAATCTAGAAGAACTGAATCATAACTGTTTAAAACTTCCAGAAACAACATAGTAAACGTCTTACCACTTAACTAATTAATGATTGTGGCTGAGCGAGAGAGAAATTAAGTATTAGTGCCATTTATGTGGGCAATTCCTTCCCCACAGTGACAGCTAATTAAGAAGTGGATGAACACCAGCGCTGGGTGAGATCCACGTTCCTCTGCTGCCCTCCACACTCAACAATTCAACAGCATTTAGCTGCCAATTTGAATCCCCAAGCTCGTCTCTGTTCCAATCTGCCCGTCTCAGTAATACTGAGGCCACACTGAGCAACCTACGAAGGGACGCCTTGAACTAAATGATATGTTAAATATAATTACTGGTAGCCATGGTAAATAAACAGCGCTGGAAGTCTTGTCAGTGTTTGAGCACAAGTCTACAGGGGGCTCTGAGTCAGAAGTGGAAGTCTTAATTGTAAGTTTAGGCCTCCCCATCATCATCACTCCATCTTGTTCTCCCCTCTCTTCCTGCTTGTCTTTTTTAATTTTGCTCTCAGGAAAGACAGTGATTACCCCGCGCCGACGTGCCGCATAATGGTATCAGCGCCGCCAACAGAGCAGTGAATTAAATTGTATCTGCAGCCTCTGTAAAGCCTTGATGAGGGGGGCCGATGCCTTTGTGGTGTTATCATTATAACACAATGGTCATGTTGTCATCAACCTTGCCATCTCTGGTTGAAAAGGCATGATTGTGTGTTGGGGGCTTTTTCTCCTGTCCTCCCACAGCCGCGTCCCCCCACCAACCCTGCTGCCCCACCCCCAACCGATTCACTGTGAATAGGAGCAATTTTCTAAGAGCTATGAAATCACGTAATAGGTCTTAATATGCAGCTGCTTGGCACAGTGAGGCAGCCTCTATTAATGCGTAAGTCAAACACAATATGTGTTTTGGCTGGAGAATCATTGAATACACGGGCACATGCCAGATTTATTGAGATGAAAATCTACACAACTGTCACCATTACAAAGACAAACTATTTGCTCTATCTTTTGACATGTGGTGCCCTATTTCAAATTCTATCTTCACTAAAGTGGTCACATCAAACCTGTAAGGAAAATCATTCTGGAAAATCTAACAGTGGGCCAAAACATTTGAAATGTATTTGTACAACTAGGAAACAGATAAATGTTCCGAGTGGAGGCTCCGCCTGCTGAAAAGATGTTGTTATATTGCAATTATGTAAAGTTTTCAACAGGTAATGGCAAATTTACAAACATGGATGTCTTTGGATTTATAAAAACATAAAAATGCTACTACCAGCCTTTCAAAATAAAGCTTTAATACGCTTCAAAATAGTTGTAATTAAGAACAATTAGTGTTCGTTAGAACGTTTTACCTTAATTACAAAAACATCTGTACAACAATTTATTAATGGATTTTATTTTAAGTTGTTTAAAATAATTTCTCATGTGTAGAAGCAAACCAAATATCAGCGGAGCTCAGAGTCCGTAGACACCGAGGCAGAACAAGCAGACTCAGTTTAACAGAAACTCACCTGCCACTTTATTAGGTACACCTGTTCAACTGCTTGTTTACAAACACTGAATCAGCCAATCACACGACAGCAACTCCCTGTATTCAGACAACCCTGCGTGGTGAAGACGACCTGCTGAAGTTCACCTCAGCATCAGATTCAGAACCAAATGGGATTTAAGAGACTTTAAACCTGGTTTGGGTGTTACAGTAGTAACGAGCTGGTCTGAGGGATTCAGGAACTGCTGGGAATTTCTCACACTGTCATCTCGTGTTCATGACAAACGGCCCAGAAAAGAGAAAATATCCAGTAATTTCAGCTGCATTCAGAGAGTGGAGTCAGACTGATGTAAACAACATGTAAATGTATCATCTGAACCTGGTTCTCTGAACTCCAGCAGCCTGACGGCCACCAGACCCGGTCAGGTGATCCTCATCATGGATGTGCAGCTAAATAATCTGCAGATAAGCAAGGTGTACCTAATAAAGTGGCCAGTTTTTTCTCTCACACATATTGTGCACATGTAAATTTCTCATGATTGATTGTATTTCCTGTTTGTAATGACTCCATATTGATAAAACATCATTAGATCATTGATGAATGATCGTCAGCATCATAAACATGAAGATAAACTCACCCTGTTGGAATTCATCTAGTTTCTTCATGGCTTCATCTCTCTCCTCCTCCAGCCGTCTGCACTGTTGAAACAAACATGTCTCATTATTAAACTGTCTTCCACAGCATGTCCTCCGTCTCCATCTGTCCTCTGCATCTTCTTCTCTCACACCAACCAACCTCATGTCCTCCTTCCCTACATCCATATGTCTCCTCTTTGGTCCTCCTCGAGACCTCCTGCCTGCAGCTCACACCTCACCATCCTTTTCTAAATAATCCCCATGTCCCTCCTCTGGACATGTCCAAACCATCTCAGTCTGGTCTCTCTGACTTTATCTCCAAAACATCTAACAGGTTCTGTCCTTCTGATGGACTCATTCCATATCCTGTCCACCCTCGTCCCTCTGATGGACTCATTCCTGATCCTGTCCACCCTCGTCCCTCTGATGGACTCATTCCATATCCTGTCCACCCTCGTCCCTCTGATGGACTCATTCCTGATCCCGTCTATTTTCGTCCCTCTGATGGACTCATTCCTGATCCCGTCTATTCTCGTCCCTCTGATGGACTCATTCCTGATCCTGTCCATTCTCGTCCCTCTAATGGACTTATTCCTGATCCAGTCCATTCTCGTCCCTCTGATGGACTCATTCCTGATCCCGTCCATTCTCGTCCCTCTGATGGACTCATTCCTGATCCCGTCCATTCTCGTCCCTCTGATGGACTCATTCCTGATCCTGTCCATTCTCGTCCCTCTGATGGACTCATTCCTGATCCTGTCCATTCTCGTCCCTCCCAAAGAACTTCAACATGTTCATTTCTACTCCCTCTAGCTGTGTCTCCTGTCCCTTCCTCAGTGTCTCCAAACCAGACAATGTGTCTGCTCTCTCCATTGTCTTGTCCACCTGTCCTAAAACTCTAGTCACACATCACTCTGATAGGTGACAGGATTATTAATGGATCACAGACACATCGATGGCACTAGTTGATCTTGATTCTTTTCAGGTGAATAACTCCAGTATGATCAAACAACAGATTATTGATTCATGTGGCTGCAGGAAGTAAACAAACTGTTTTTAATAACGATTTATACAAACTGTTCAACATCAGCTGGTCACACTATTAACTCATTAGCTGCCAGCTGTCTGAACAGAAAGGCCCTTCACTGTCAGCATTTTTGAGCTTTTTTTACTGTTTTTGAAGAGCCAGAGAATATTGTTCTTTATGACTATATAAACATCTAAACTATCAAAATAAAGAGTAAATAAAGAGATTCTCTACTTCCATCAGGAACAAACAGCTTGTTTCTACCGTTCTTTCACAATCTGCTGTAGAAAATAGGTGGTTTCCCCAAAAACTCCTTCTTCTGACCAGCAAATGGAGAAAACAGGCTTTTTGTGAAACGAGACACGTCAGGTAGAAAAGTGTCTTTGACACTAATAAATGGTGTTTTATTAACACCCCCCCCGTTGATCCGGACGGGAACCGCTCATCTGAAGGATCTGGGTCAGGTGCAGTAAAATCACGTGACTTAAAACGGATCTTTGGCTGAGATGAAATATGTGCTGTGAACTCGGCGACCCACGTTGACTGTCGTCATTTCTCTCTATCAAAACTTTTAAACACAAATAATAAATAAATAAATAATCCTGTGACCTGACAGTTTTTGGTTCATATTCTTAAAGAATAGATTTGTATTTACAGCCTGACATTACTTGTATTTTTCATAAAGAAGAAACTGTAAATTTGGACTTTGTGAATTCTTGAAGTTGTAACATTAAAGAGTTCCTTCCATTAAAAACAGTGTTTCTGAGGTTTCTGTTGAATATTTTAGCTCCACAGGTGTTCTTACCTTCATAGTGGGTGAAAACAGGTCAACAACTTCTCTTTCAGTTTTTATCTCTCAAACTACGCAGGTGGTGATAAAACCCGAGTTCTAACGGCCTGTATCTGTTTCATCACAACTCCTTTGTTCGTTAGTATTCATCAGCTCCTGCAGTTGAAACCACACCTAGCATGCTGCTGGCTAAAAGCTGTTAGCATAAGACGTAACAAACAGGAAGACACAACGTCTTACGTTACCATGTGCAGCGGAGCAGGAAACAGTATATCTTGCTCTCATAGGCTAGTTTGTTAGCCAATCAGAGTCCAGCAAATTTAAATAATAAATATGAACGAGCTGCTGCTCGAAGCCTGATGGAAGGAGCCGGAACCACTCGAATTTTAACACAGACAGATTGAAAGGTCTGTTAATCAGTGTTTCCTGACGTTTTTTAGATATAAAATGTTTCATATTACTGGTTAATATTTCAGAAATAACCACAAACTCATGAAATATGTGTGAAATGGACTCTTTAAATAAGAGAGAAAGGAGTTTATTAATTGCAGGAATCATCAATGAATAATACACATCTTTTTGACATAAATATCTATATCACTAGAAGAAGAAGGTTTGTCCACATGTTCATCACCAGCCTGGATCTGATTACACTTCTGTTACATACACAACAAGCTAGAGACGAAACATGTAACACTTACTGTCATGACTGCTGTCTCATTCTTTTTCTGCAGCTCTTCATATTCCTGCAGGGCTGTGGGGAGTAAAGGATGCCAGTAAGCCATCTTCATCACAACAACACAACGGTTAGTGAAGAACAAACTGCTCAGATCTTGTTTTTTATAAAAAAAGACAGGATGGAAAGTCCTGTAGCATGTGATCACTTCTCAGCAAGTGATGCCAGTGTCTCGTGTCACTCAGTAATTATAGCACAGCTCGATGCATTTAGCAGCTCTCTGCCTCTGATTCATGGTTATAACAACAGTATTAATAAAGATATATAGAAGTCTAAAAACACAAGATGTTTATCCTCAGAAACTCCAAATACACTGAAGGAATGTTCACACATATACTGAAGGGACCTGCTCACAGCTGGTCCCGCATCTGTACAGAGTTTATAACAAACCTTGATCTTTAATCATACAGATCAGATTATATTTAAACTTTATTCTAGATGGATGTGAGAATGTTATAAGAACCATCTGCACCATGAAGTTGTGACAAGACAGGTCATTTATTAGAGACCCATCTTCTTTTAATTCCCTGTTTATATTAATTTGTGTAAATGAGCAGCAACAGTAGATTACTGACACTGACGTCGTCTCCAGATCAGCTCCAATAAATCATTAAACATGGAACATTTAACCAATATAATCAGGTTTTCTTTTCTTTTCAGTTTATAAATATGATGTTTCCTGTTTTTATCCACCATCAACCTCAGAATGAGACATCAGGTTCTTCAGGCTCAGCTGAGGAAAAAGATTCAAAGTGGAATAAATTAATCATTCACAGAGGTTGATGATAAACCTGCTGCTGTCTGAGGACAAACTACAGGTCCTTTATTTACTGATATTTTAATGCAGTTTAATAAAATATTATTTTTTCAAATAGTTTCCTGCATCACATGGTGTTTAACGATCTACCAGTCTGGTTTTTACATTTAAACTGGATTCCATATGAATTTTGACATGTTGTGATTTTCTCCCTGGAGTCTCCCCATACGTCTTATTACTGGGATCAAAGACCACATGGACCCCCATGGATCCGGATCCTCGTGTTTTAACACAGAAACCTGGTTTAGTTTCCTGAGCAGGTTTATTCTTCATTAAGTAAAGGTTTGGTTTATGCAGACTTGGTTCACCTGGAGCGTGTCAGAACCTTTTTACTGTTTTTCGACGCGTTTCTTGATCCGGTCGAAATGCAGCGGAAACCGGAAGAAACGGCAAAACTGTCGGAAAGATGAAACGAAACAAAACCGTGAAAAATTACCTTGATTTGATAAATCTGTAATGACTTGAATTTTCTCCAGTTCTTCTTCTGCCATGGCGGACGAATCTAAATCCAAAGTTCACCGGAAGTGAAGTCCTGCCGGACACACCTGTCTCAGGTAAACAGGCTCGCGCTCCAGTGAAGGTGTGAGGAGGTCCATCAGCTGATCTCAGAACAGCTGGATCTGACAGCTGGAGTCTCCAACAACAACCAGCAGTTGAGTAAAGACACGAGGAAAGTTTTCACGTATAATTTAATTTATTCACAGACACGTGCTCACAAAACATTATGTTTCATAAAGATTTAGTTACAGCAAACAGATGGAATGTTGAACCAAACAAACACTGTAAAGCTACAGGTAAAAGGTCGTGGAGAGCATTTACACCTGATCTCTGTTTGGGACTCAAGTTTAGCAATTTTCTTTATTGTCTCATAATTAACTGATTAGAAAATAAGAACAAATGTCAATAAAACCGCCTCAGCTGCTGCTGCCATGGTGACAGAAGGTTGGTCATGTGACCTCAGCAGACTGAGGGATGATCAGCACATTCAGTCGTAACGAGCCAATAAATAAAGACTGATCGAATACGATATGCAGTCAGAGGAACGTTTCATCCACAGCCTCAAAACACCGAAACACTACAGTACATTTACTTACTGGGGAGGTCTGTCCCTGTTCTCATCTAGGGTGGGGGGGTGGGGGGGGGGGGGGGGGGGGGGGGGGGGGGGGGGGGGGGGGGGGGGGGGGGGGGGGGGGGCTGACTCAGAATAAAGATGAACTGAAACTAAGAGAAGTGGCGGAGGAGGAGGAGGAGGTTTGATCTTTATAGAGAGGAGAAAAGAAGGAGGGGAACCAGAACATCTCTGAGGGCCTCTCAGTGGCGGGCGGTGGACTCTCTGGGGTAGAACTCAGCCAGAGTGCTCTGAGGAATCCTCTTCAGCATCTCCTTCGGGAAGATTCGCAGTAGCTGCCAGCCGATGTCCAGGGTCTCATACACCGTCCTGTTATCGTACGGCCCTGTGGGCGGAGTCACAGAACATGTCATTAACTCTGGGGGAGGAGACGTTCTCTCATACACACCAGATCACATCGATGACAGACGTTTGGAGTGAGCAGGAGGGTTTATACAAGATCACAGTTAAATCCTACAAACATGCACACGGTGATTCAACTCACGAACACGGACTCATCAACATTTACTCAGCAGGATACAGACAGCTCACATCCAACATTACAGGTGACGTTCTGCTCAAGGTTACGATCAAACCAGAAAAATTAAAACTTAAAACAGTCAGTTCAGCTGTTCCACACACACACACACGCGCTTTACCTGGAGGAAGTGACCTCACTATCAACAGAAACAAGGTTTTTACTAACCATCACTACTCTGCTGTGAATGTTTAGGATGTCCCGACATCAACCTGAACGCAGCACATGACCACGTTTCAACTAAACCTCAAGCAACATTTTAAGATTCCTTTAGCTGATCTGGTTCTTCCTGTTCTGCTCTGATCAGCTGACTGAAACGGCCTGTCGGACTCTGATGACTCGTTTCCTGTGGAATCCGTCGGAGCCAAAAAGGGGAAGTAAAACTGGAGAAGATTAAAGTGTCAAGCTGCATTTAGATACTCAATAAAAGAAGAAGAAGACATTTCCATGGAAACGTGAACACAAACACGACACAGATCAAACCCGCTTCAGGAAAACGTCATGAGAATCTCACTGATAAAGATTTGATTAAACTCGTTTAATTTGGATGAAAACAACCTTGATGAAAGCAATAAATTAACAACAAATATTTTGTAAATAAGTTCAGATATTTGCTTTAAAAGTTGATTCAACTGAATTTTGTCTGCAGACTTTGTAAGAATCTATTTGTTTATTAAATTGTTGATATTTTTAAAGCTCTCATTCAGCTGATGTCTCGACTACAACATGCTGGAGCGTCTGATGGAGAGTAAAACAGCTGACACTGTAGTTTGTTGGGTTGAACCTGATCTGTAGCTGGAAGGTTTTAGCTAGGCTGGAACCAGAGAACCGTTAGCTTCTTACCCTGAGCAATAAAATTCTTCTCAAACTTCTGCAGGAACTCCAGATAGAGCAGATCATCAGACGTCAGAGCTTCTTCTCCCACCACTGCCTTCATGGCCTGGACATCCTTCCCGATGGCGTAACACGCATACTGCAATAACACAACATGCGTGTTACTATCCCTGACAGCAGCTCACTGATGCTGCGGCAGGTGATGATGGTAGTTACCAGCTGGTTGGACACATCGGCGTGGTCCTTCCTGGTCATCCCTTCACCGATGGCCGACTTCATCAGACGGGACAGTGAAGGCAACACGTTAATCGGTGGGTAGATCTGAAAGAGAAGCAGTGTGATATCAGGCATGTTCAGCATCACATGTTTATCACATGTAACTCAGCATGTGTGAGCTGCTCTAGAACAATCAGAGTTATTACAGCCATCACATGTTGTAGCGAGGAGGAAGACACACGACGAAGATGAAACTTCAGCACCGTGACACAGAAAGAACATCTCGGCTTTAGATCTTATTTATTAACTAACAAAGTTTCAGTCCAACTTGGATCTTCATCTGGTTGAAGTTTAATCAGTTTATGGATCATTAATAAATAAATAAATCCACCTTCCAGAACAGCTGATTTAAACCTTCATCCTGGAGTGTTTTTATTTCATCATTGATCTCATACCTGATCTGTTCCAGGTTGTTTACCTGTTAACTTTAACACTATTTACGTTAGAAACGCAGAAATCCAACAAATCATTATCAATTTTAGAAGAACATGAGAATAACTTTATTTTCTTGAAGTAATTTGGAGCAGAAAGACGCCGTATGACATCACGTTTTACTCTTAAAACCTTCAACAACAACACGTCAGAAACTCATTTCCTGTTTATCTGTAGAGAAAGACACAGTTGTTTTATCATGTGATTAAGACGTGACAGGTGAGCAGACAGACACAAGACTGGACTCTTCTCTACAGGGACTGATCAGGTTCTGGTTCTGTGTCAGGAGGATCCAGATGTTGCTGCTGGGTTCTCTGCAGAGTAAAGACGAGTCGTTTCATGACGTACGGACTACTTCAGGACGCAATATCCATCATTTCTGATTCCTTAATAGAACATGAACAGAACACACGTTTTGATGGGGTTATGCCGATACGCGTTTACACGACTAGATATTCGGGTTAGAAGAGGGTTACCCCGGGGTAAAATCCAGGTTTTTAAAAACCCGGTCATGAGCATGTTCAGGTTTTCGCCGGTGTTTACATGGCCGTGCGGAACCGGGTTTTAAAAGGGTTATTGGCTGCATGTAAACACAGTCATTTCCTGTTGCCCCTGTTTGTTTGTTTATTTGTTTGTTTGTTGTCTGAGGCGTGACTGTGGAAGGAAAACAGGAAGAATAAGAAAGACCTGTCGGTTGTGCAGCTGTCTGTCCACGTAGACTTGACCCTCTGTGATGTAGCCAGTAAGATCAGGAATGGGATGTGTGATATCTGTAAACAAGACAAATGCTTCTCTGTTACTAAATCACACAGTTTGTACAGTTTTCTTTTTCCATTTACTGCTACAAATATCTGAAAAGGAGACAGTATTTACTGATAAAGTAGTAAAGCCTGAAGCAAACAGATCATCTGAGTTAAAGATACTGAGAACATGTAACACGCTGTCCTCACAGACTGCTGCAGACTCTGTAGTCTTATAAGGAACTTATGATGTAACTACTCTCACCATCATTGGGCATGGTCAGGATAGGGATCTGGGTGATGGAGCCGTTCCTGCCCTCCACTCGACCTGCACGCTCGTAGATGGTGGCCAGATCAGTGTACATGTAGCCAGGGAAACCTCGACGGCCAGGCACTTCCTCTCTGGCTGCAGAGACCTGATGAACAACAAAACCACCATGTTTAACTCATCAGAGAAGATTCAACCCCGAAGAGATGAAAGAGAACCTCATCACCTCTAATATTCTGCTCTGTTTTACCCATGATGCACTTCTTCACAAACTACCCAAACAAAAACATCTATACCTGCAGGTGATGAGGAGCAACGTCCAGCTGAGTGGTGCAGAGAAGGTGACAAGTACCATACAAGAACTATTACAGAGCCTGGCTTCCATCCATCCATCCATCCATCCATCCATCCATCCATCCATATACCTGCCATCCATCCATCCATCCATCCATCCATCATCCATATACCTGCCATCCATCCATCCATCCATCCATCCATCCATCCATCCATCCATCCATCCATCCATCCATCCTCCATATACCTGCCATCCATCCATCCATCATCCATCCATCCATCATCCATATACCTGCCATCCATCCATCCATCCATCCATCCATCCATCCATCCATCCATCCATCCATCATATACCTGCCATCCATCCATCCATCCATCCATCATCTATATACCTGCCATCCATCCATCCATCCATCCATCCATCCATCCATCCATCCATCCATCCATCCATCCATCCATCATCCATATACCTGCCATCCATCCATCCATCCATCATCCATCCATCCATCATCCATATACCTGCCATCCATCCATCCATCCATCCATCCATCCATCCATCCATCCATCCATCCATCCATCCATCCATCATCCATATACCTGCCATCCATCCATCCATCCATCCATCCATCCATCATCCATATACCTGCCATCCATCCATCCATCCATCCATCATCTATATACCCGCCATCCATCCAGCCATCCATCCATCCATCCATCCATCCATCCATCCATCCATCCATCCATCCATCCATCCATCCATCATCCATATACCTGCCATCCATCCATCCATCCATCCATCATCTATATACCTGCCATCCATCCATCCATCCATCCATCCATCCATCCATCCATCCATCCATCCATCATCCATATACCTGCCATCCATCCATCCATCCATCCATCCATCCATCATCCTATACCTGCCATCCATCCATCCATCCATCCATCATCTATATACCTCCCAACCATCCATCCATCCATCCATCCATCCATCCATCCATCCATCCATCCATCCATCATCCATATACCTGCCATCCATCCATCCATCCATCCATCCATCCATCCATCCATCATCCATCTACCTGCCATCCATCCATCCATCCATCCATCCATCCATCATCCATATACCTGCCATCCATCCATCCATCCATCCATCCATCCATCCATCCATCCATCCATCCATCCATCCATCCATCCATCCATCCATCCATCCATCATCCATATACCTGCCATCCATCCATCCATCCATCCATCCATCCATCCATCCATCCATCCATCCATCCATCCATCATCCATATACCTGCCATCCATCCATCCATCCATCCATCCATCCATCATCCATATACCTGCCATCCATCCATCCATCCATCCATCCATCCATCATCCATATACCTGCCATCCATCCATCCATCCATCCATCCATCCATCCATCCATCCATCCATCCATCCATCCATCCATCCATCCATATGATTCTGTCATTACCGTCTAACACTGTTCTCATCCTAAAATGTACTGCTGCAGTTTGCAGGTTGTGTCAGCAGCAGCTCCATGCAGGATGTTCAATAAAAGCTAACCTTTCTTCTGCTGTGAGTGAGCAGATTTATATTTTTTCCTTATTTCAAATACACTCACTAATATATCACCTGATAGCAATGTTTATTCTGTTTGCTTATTCATCATCGAATCTGGGACAGAGACTTTCAGTGACACCAAGTAGTGACATCATGTCACCTGATATCATGTCAACATCAACCATGTTCAGAATGTTTTTTATTTCTTTTGATCAAAATCAAAAATCCCAGACAGGCAGAAAGTTTGTGAACCCTACCCCTCTTTATGGAGGTCTGGGGGATTTTTGGGTTGTGAGGGTTAAGACAGAATGTCAACAGGACGCCTCTCGTCCATCAGATCAGAAAACAAATAGCAACAACAACAGGAGTGTCCTGATGGGTTCGTCACTAAGTACTTCTACATTTAACTTGCAATCTTTTGTTACAATATATGAAGGTTTGGTAAAGGTTTTTATTTTTACAGCAGACCTTGAATTAAACAGATTGTAAAATGGAGAATAACTCTACAATGGAAAAGGAATAAATCCATATCAAATTAGTCTTTTTCTCTTCGCCTTTTTGCTAATATTGTTCATAAACAAAGACAAAAATCTATGGAAACCCTCAACTTTGGGGGAGTCAAGTGATGGCAACTCTTTAATTATATTTAAGGGGAGGAAAATCAGCTAAATGTAAATGTTTCAGACCCTTTACAAAAATGACCAAAAGTAAAACCTTGTTCTAAAAGTCAAGTGAATTCAAGGCAAACGCTCAGGAAAACACGTCCCATTTATCATGGGATTGAAAGGTTGCCGTGCACGCTGCACACTCATGAACAGTCGACTCAATGTAAAACCTCAACCTTCACGTGTGAATGAGAACAGAAGTAAAGTAATAATGTCCCAGTGCTTTGTATGGACTGAATTAGCCATCGAGCTGCCGGAGCAACAGCCTGTCTGTGCAGCTGCACATGTACCAAGGTTATAACAACAAACACAGAAAGAGAAAAATGCACATGCACCATTTAAAGACTTTCATTATACTGCAAAATACTGAGACGGCAAACTGTACAACAAGGAAATAATTACTACAGACACACAAGAGAGGGCCCGACTTCTCACCGCAGGGAGAAAGGACAGACGGGGGGGGGGGGTGCGTCAAAGAGACAATAATGAAGTAGTGAAGTCTCTTTTTACTGCAGAAAGGATGAACTATCATTTCTCTCTCTTGATAAGTAGCTCAGGTTCTGCAGCTTCATGTTGTTACATTCTGTTGGTTTTGCTAACGCTGCTGCAGTTTTCAGAAGAGATTCATGATGTTTAAATCATTCAAACGGGTGCAGACTGGATGTGTACTGCAGATCCAAGAGTTGAGAGTGTTTTCATCAACATTTAACTAAACTTGCCTTTAGTTTACTGAACACTTGGTATTTTCTGTTCCTCTTTTTTCTTTTCTCGTGTCTCTTCATCTGATTTTTGGAGTCTCAGAGGCTGTGTCCAAATTCAGGGTCTGCATTCTTCTAAGGTCGTATTTTAAGGATGTTACGTCACACCGACGCAATGAGAACTGTTAAAATTTCAAGGATTCTTCAAATACTTCATCGAAATACATACTATTTTTCCCAGAATTTTAAGGATGGGTCAGGTGTTTCCTTTCACGTTCTACCTATTCCACAATTTTTACACATACAGGTAATCCCTGTTAGTGATTTAAACTTTTTCAAATATGTTTCAGGGATGAAAAAGCAGAAAAACAACTTTATCAAGTTCCAGAGCAACCTGTGGGGTGGAGGTACAAGAATAAATCTATTTATAAATCCTATTCTCAGACAGCAGTGAGGAAGAGGAGGTCACGGATGAAGAGCTCTCATCAAGTTTTTGGTTTTATTGTGTTATAAACTTATTCAGAATAAACTGATTGAAAGAAATACTTCTCATAATTCATTGTGTTTACTTTTATTTTCCCTTTTTTATAGTAAACGGATCGTTTATTAACAAGAAAATAAACTTTATATAATTAGAGTTGTTTAATAACGTGTAGGAAATATTTACAATACAAAATTCAATAATATACAGAAATAAAACTATTTACAGAACACAGGACAACAGAAGAAGGACACCTCGTTCACACTCCATTTTCACTGCTGTTGCTAAGCGTCGTCATGGTTGCTAGGCGACCAGACATGCGCAGATTGTTAGGGAGGTAGCAGAAGGAAGGGTAGACTGTCTAAATTCACAAGACACCAACTTCCTGTTTTTGCGCCCTTGAAGGACCTGTCCTCATTAGACCGGGTAGGAAGGACTCTCAGCAGGCTGCAGACCCTGAATTTGGACACAGCCTATGACTTCCTACAGACAACTTCTCTAAAACACATCTGTTAAAAGTTTGATTTGAGTCTGAAAACATCATCTATCACAGGAACTGAATACAGAGTAACCAGTGGTCTGCCTGCAGCAGGAACTGGATTTAAACTGAAGGGGTGGAGACCTGCACGAGGGCTTCCTGAGTGGTGATTCATAGATACACGGAGGTTTTAGGGGCAGATTCTGGAACCTAGACTGTGTGTAAGCTGGATCAGTTATTGTTAAATCACACTCATACAGGTGAAGCATAAACACAGCATCAGAAGGTGAAGACATACATTTCAACATCTGCCCAGTTGAAAATTAAAGGAACTGAATTCTAGTACATTAAAAACCCAAACGATGAACCAACATGTGTTCGTACCTCTCTCAGAGCTTCAGCATAAGAGCTCATGTCAGTCAGGATCACCAGGACGTGCTTCTCACACTGGTAAGCCAGGTACTCTGCTGTGGTCAGAGCAAGGCGGGGTGTGATGATACGCTCGATGCTGATTGGTTAAGAACAAAAGAGGTTAATCTACAGGCTGTAATAAATGAAGTTTTTAGACTTTTTGCTACTATTTTAACAACTATCACAAAACTGTAGCAGTAAACCTCTTATAATAATATCTAATAATATCCTAAATTTTTGGCAGGAGAAGTTAAATCCAGCTGGATCTTACGTTGGGTCGTTGGCCAAATTCAAGAAAAGACAGACGTTGTCCATAGAGCCATTTTCCTCAAAGTCTGACTTGAAGAAGCGAGCAGTTTCCATGTTGACCTGAGACATCGACGACACGTGAACATCACTAGCATCATTTAGACATGATCAGTTTACATGCCTTCCTACAGCACAGCAGGGCAGCTTATAATTAATATAGTTATATAAAAGCTCATAATGCTCATTAACATGTTAGAACATGGTCAAATTAACATGTTTAAGTAACACGCTTCAGTTAAAGCCACTTAAACTGTGAAACATTAGCATCACTTTTAATTTCTAAGTAAAATTACTAACTAAAAAAAAGTTTCATTGTTCTCTTGCCACTCAAATAGAAGATATAGACATGAAACTAAGTAACATCAGTTTATAAAAGGGAAACAAGGAGTCAGTGAGTATACGGGTCTAGAATCAATGTTTTGTGCAACAAGTGGGTGTTTTTCCACCAGTAAACAGATAAACAGATGCATTACTCTTACAGCTTTTTAAAATGTATCTCCATGTGCTGGTCTGAACAAATCCCTAATCACACTCTCCTACCAGAATGTGTGTGTGTAGCATTACAGCAGACACAAGGAGCAGCTGAGAGGCAGAGAACTTGATACTGTGTGACTGTCAGTGTTAAAGGCCTGCTGAATTAGTAACCTGTCTACATGGCTAAAGGATATGCTCACAAGTGCAGAAGTAA
This sequence comes from Pachypanchax playfairii, assembly GCA_006937955.1. Taxonomy (NCBI): domain Eukaryota; kingdom Metazoa; phylum Chordata; class Actinopteri; order Cyprinodontiformes; family Aplocheilidae; genus Pachypanchax; species Pachypanchax playfairii. The sequence continues at coordinate 821,734 of SSNP01000049.1, forward strand.
CAAGAGGGGCTTAAGGTTAAATCACCAGGTGAATAAAAGAAAGCAGGGAGGGAAAGAGGGGACAGGGTGTCACATCAGGGTTAAGACGGGGGATTAGAGGCACAAATTGGGTGAGGGGTTGAAAAACTAGACAGGGTGTGAGGATGTAGTTTATCTGCTTACCCCCATGGCAGCAAAGACAATAGCAAAGTTCTCAGCACTGTAGTCCATCACGTCCTTCGGTTTCTGCACGAGGCCGGCCTGGCGACAGATCTGGGCAGCGATCTAGAAGCATGACACACACAACGTGGTTCAGACAGAAACATGATAACATCATGAGATGAACTGAATCCTTAATGTTAATCCCATTTACCAAAGCACAACTCACACTGGACACTGAAAGATCTAAGACCCAGTGCCAGTTAGTCAACACGCCAACATCTTAAAGATAAACTACAATTTTGAGATGCCTGAGAGTTTAGAAACAAAAACAGTTGTTGGGAATGAACGAACGAATGTGTGCGGCCACTGTTGTAGGCACTGCTTCCTGGTGTTTAGGGGGGGTGACAGCTGCCCTGGTGTGGATGAAGCTCGCCTTGGTGTGGTGCAGGATGTGTGGGGACCTCACTGCTGTTGTGGTGCTGCAGGTTCCCGGCTAGCTGCTTGGGATCTGGGATGGTTTGAACTGTCTGTGGTTTTGGGGTTTAGTCTAAGAGTGGGTGGGGTCTCTCTGGGGGTCTATATCACATACTTCCTTCAAACTCACCCTTATGCAGGGTGTCAGGGCGTGGTCATTACCCCCAGGCCAGGACCTATTACCCCTGGGGGTGCATGGGTTGGAGCTGACCTGGTATTTGGTTAGGGGCGAAGGGACTCTCTGGGCCCCAGAGTCATTGAGTCCAGGCCTAATGGGGCTCCATGGCCTGTGTCTTCTTAGGATGGCAACTTGATGGGGGCGGGGCTACTCCTGCAGTCATACCTCTGCATTGGGGGTGTGGCTACATTCTGTAACGGCCTGCTTGGGGCTGCTGTGCTTCCTGGTACTCGGACCTGGAAGGTTCTGGCGCCCTTTGGGCAGGTGGTTAGTTGAAACCATGGTCTTGTTTTACTGTAACCTTTCCACGCATCACATCACATGATAAATCCACATACGAGTAAACAAACCTTCATATATAATTAAATACACTTACATATAAAAATCTTATAGTTGTATAAAATATCTCTATAACTGTGTTTATCAACAACAAAGTAATTTTGAGTGTTAGTTTTAGTCATTGCTGTTGTTCTGCGTCGTCTCTGATACAGTCTGTCGTGTCCTAAACTCAAAGTCCAATAAACAACAGAAAGAGTAAATTAAACTTCACCTGTTGTAGAGTAAATCTGTTCTGACATAATGAAGCACCCAGACCCACAAAACTGTCTGCTTAACATATCAGGAGAGGACAGGCGAAAAAAACAACAACAACACATGTTTAGAGTTTATAAATATTCATGTACGTCCGTCAGTAGAATGACAAACAAGTTCTTAGACTGTCTTAAAGTTACAGTATGTAAGAATGTTGGATCTGAGTTGGATCTCAGTCAGCTGGGTGGTCTCTAGTTTCTGGTCTGGACCAGAATCATTATTTACACGTCCAGACTTCCTGGTTCTATAACGAATCACATGTGAGTCTGCAAGGCTGCCAAGTCTTCAACACAAGCAGCTGGAATTCAACAACGAGCAGCAGCGAAAAGTAAGAAACCACCACATCCTTCCAACTGATCAGCTGAGCTGCACGTGATGGGGCGTTCAAACACACTTAGGAAAACTCAACGCTGAACAAATAGGGGGAGGGAAGGGGCTGAGAACAGACAGGGTTACATGAACTGTGGGACTCGGATCTGACAACAAGGTCTAATTCTTACATACTGAACCTTTAAATGAATTTAATGTCTGAAATGGATCTAGCCAGTGATAATAATGAATGTATCATCTGTAAACTTGGATCTGCTGGTTCATCATTCTTATTACCTCCACCAAGGAGGTTGTTTTCACTGATGTAAAGTTGTTTATTTATTTATCTTGAAAATATATGAATGGATAGAGAAATATTCAGCATGAGTTGGATTTAGAGAATGATCCATATCATTAGGTCTGCTTGAACTTGGTTGTGGCTTGACCCATTGCACGGTGCAAAGAATAATTTTAAAACTGATATAAATAAACTGAAAAGATTACTGAAGTTTCTTCAAGTACATAAGAAACCTTCTGTTTTTTATTGTTTGAAAGTTACAACAATAAGTTTAGTCCCTGAGTGCTGATGTGGAAGGAGAAGAGAACAAATACAAGAGGTCAGATTCTAGAGTCTTTTTTGCAAAAATATTTTTTGCAGAAAAAAAATATAAGGAACAGCAAATGGTCCATCATTCAAGAAAGAAGAATTGGGTTGGAGTGCCTCAATAAAGTGAATCAAATCAATATTGTTTCAAAAAACCACAATGGAGTGGTCTCAGAAGCCCCTGTTTATTTCTCTTCTTATTCTTACCTCAGGATGATTTCTAAAACTCTAATTCTGTGCAATTTGAGGACACAAAGATGTTGTGTTGATGGAAATAACTGATCCTTATTCTTCTTTCAAGTGTGGTCTGATCTTGTTTTAATTCCCACTCAGATTCAATGAAGCTGTGAGTGCTGCACAGCTGTGCATCAGTAAAAAGCTGACATCACGACCAGGACTGCAGAACACTGAATCAAATCAGAATCTGGGAGCTGGTTGGTTCAAGCTCCAGTTAACAGCAAGAAAGACCAATAACATTTACATTTACACTAAAACTGTGGCACTTAAACAGTAAACTGTAGGTAATTGTTTGATTTAGCTGAATGGCTTTTACAAGTCTGAAAAATTACAGAGTGAATCCTGTGTCTCACAGGGCTGTGGGAGAAAAACTTGGAGGTACAAAATTGAGAAATTTATGAGAAAATATGCAGATTTTTATTTGGAATCATGTGAAACTGGAACACACGGCACTTTCCCTACAGGTTTATATCAGGTCACTTGGAGAATTTGATTAAATTGCAAGCCGACTGTGACAGTAGCACGACTTACGCCTTGTTCACGCCTGCAAAGCGCTGCGGTGTGATGTGGAACTGTGCGCCCAGCTGCTCGCCTGTTCACACCAGACACGTATTTCTCTGTGCCGGTCCACAAGAGTTTCTGCTCCTCTGTTCATTCAGAGCTATTTTGTCACCATGAGTAAGTAAATAACATCAAAAATAATTGAAGAGAGCTTGTTTTAATTTAACATCATTCATCTTGTCTTCAACTCTCTTACTCTTTCCCCGTTCGTGTTTAGCCCTTTACCCTTAAACCTTTACATGCACACGAAGTTTAAAGACCTCCCAAACTTAATCTGTAGGTTTTAACATGGAGTCAGGTCAGCAGCGTCCTCATCCAGATTACTAGACCTGGCTCCAGTTATTACATCTCCACAGCTCTAGAGTCCAGTGGTTTTACATCCCACACTGTGCATTGCACTCGGTGATGTAAAGCTGGAATGCAGCTGCTGCCATGAAAATCCATTTACAGTGGGGCAAAAAAGTATTTAGTCAGCCACCAATTGTGTAAGTTCTCCCACTTAAAAAGATCAGAGAGGCCTGTAATTTTCATCATAGGTATACCTCAACTATGAGAGACAAAATGAGGAAAAAAAATCCAGAAAATCACATTGTCTGATTTTTAAAGAATTTATTTGCAAATTATGGTGGAAAATAAGTATTTGGTCACCTACAAACAAGTAAGATTTCTGGCTTTCACAGACCTGTAACTTCTTTAAGAGGCTCCTCGGTCCTCCACTCGTTACCTGTATTAATGGCACCTGTGTGAACTCGTTATCAGTATAAAAGACACCTGTCCACAACCTCAAACAGTCACGCTCCAAACTCCACTATGGCCAAGACCAAAGAGCTGTCAAAGGACACCAGAAACAAAATTGTAGACCTTCACCAGGCTGGGAAGACTGAATCTGCAATAGGTAAGCAGCTTGGTGTGAAGAAATCAACTGTGGGAGCAATTATTAGAAAATGGAAGACATACAAGACCACTGATAATCTCCCTCAATCTGGGGCTCCACGCAAGATCTCACCCCGTGGGGTCAAAATGATCACAAGAACGGTGAGCAAAAATCCCAGAACCACACGGAGGGACCTAGTGAATGACCTGCAGAGAGCTGGGACCAAAGTAACAAAGGCTACCATCAGTAACACACTACGCCGCCAGGGACTCAAATCCTGCAGTGCCAGACGTGTCCCCCTGCTGAAGCCAGGACACGTCCAGGCCCGTCTGCGGTTTGCTAGAGAGCATTTGGATGATCCAGAAGAGGATTGGGAGAACATCATATGGTCAGATGAAACCAAAATAGAACTTTTTGGTAGAAACTCAACTTGTCGTGTTTGGAGGGGAAAGAATGCTGAGTTGGATCCAAAGAACACCATACCTACTGTAAAGCATGGGGGTGGAAACATCATGCTTTGGGGCTGTTTTTCTGCAAGGGGACCAGGACGACTGATCCGTGTAAAGGAAAGAATGAATGGGGCCATGTATCGTAAGATTTTGAGTGAAAACCTCCTTCCATCAGCAAGGGCATTGAAAATGAGACGTGGCTGGGTCTTTTAGCATGACAATGATCCCAAACACACCACCCGGGCAACGAAGGAGTGGCTTCGTAAGAAGCATTTCAAGGTCCTGGAGTGGCCTAGCCAGTCTCCAGATCTCAACCCATAGAAAATCTCTGGAGGGAGTTGAAAGTCCGTGTTGCCCAGCGTCAGCCCCAAAACATCACTGCTCTAGAGGAGATCTGCATGGAGGAATGGGCCAAAATACCAGCAACAGTGTGTGAAAACCTTGTGAAGACTTACAGAAAACGTTTGACCTCTGTCATTGCCAACAAAGGCTATATAACAAAGTATTGAGATTAACTTTTGTTATTGACCAAATACTTATTTTCCACCATAATTTGCAAATAAATTCTTTAAAAATCAGACAATGTGATTTTCTGGATTTTTTTTCCTCATTTTGTCTCTCATAGTTGAGGTATACCTATGATGAAAATTACAGGCCTCTCTGATCTTTTTAAGTGGGAGAACTTACACAATTGGTGGCTGACTAAATACTTTTTTGCCCCACTGTACATACTGATGAGGTCTGCAGATACAGACTCGACTGATTACAGTTCTGCTCAGTGTTCTCAGCATGTTCTCACCTGATCTGAGTTTACCTGACCTACCACTTCAAGGCTGAGACACTACCATCTTGCTATAAGACCTGTAACAGCTGACTGTGGAATATAACAGTCATGAATAAACTGTTTTTATACCAGTTATACCACAGACCAAGTAATCTGATTGGACAACAGACATTCCAGAGTGCTGATATTACAGAACAACAGCACTGGGACGTTTTACAGATAATATCACTCCGCTGTACGCAGGAGGACACGGGAGCAGCTGAGCGTATCGCTCTGCAGCGCTTCAGCCAGTGTGAGCCAGGCGTCCCGTCACCTCGCTTTCTGATTGGCTACATGCTGCACAGAGATGTCTGCATGCTCGGTTCTCCTCACAAGACATCACACACAGACAGATATCGGGCCAAGACAATCCAACATGTTGTATTTCTCCGATATGCAATTGAACGTCCTTCCGAGTGGATTCGATCGCTCTTAACACACCACACATGAACAGATTATCAGTTAGGATTATTTTACGATCCGTCCTGATAATCAGGGTTTGTCTGAAGGAGAAAATCGAAGCAAAATCAACATGAAAATCTTGGCTTGGATTTTAAACATAAATGTTTTGCCCCTTTTCCACCGACAAATCAGCACGGCGTGCTTGAGAGCGGTACAGTACAGCGCGGATCAACTCGCTTGAAACATAAAGCGGACGTAAGTGGGGATATGGGCGTGCCCATCTGGCTATGAAAAGTGGCGCGCAAAAGTCTTTGTCCGTGACGTCACAGCGCGTGAAACAACAACAAAAATGGCGGATATACGTGTGTTTTTGTACTTTGCGCTCTGTCTATGGTTCATTTTGGTTGGTTTGATTTTTGGTTCTTGTGGAGGAAGTCGCCATTGTCCAAAGTCAATTGTATTTTAAAATAAAATATTTGTATGGTTGCTGGGAGGTTTTTTAAAGCCTTTTGTGGGAGCGCTTCTGAATCACACCACATGGACGCTACACACAGCCGGGCCAATCAGGAGCTACCACTACGTAGGTAGTCGTGTCACTGGTAGCAGTTTACTGGACCAATCAGTAGACAGGTGGGCGTGTGGGCCCGCTTTGGACCGCTTCGGACCACCGAGGAGGTGGTCTGAAAAAAGAGGCCGGGTTGGCGCGGTTAAGACCCGTGAAAGGCGGTGGAAAAGGGTCCGCAGGGGGCTAAAGTGAACTGAGCCGCACCGTGTTCTGTCGGTGGAAAAGCAGCATTTGTGTTGCCTAGTAACAACCTTGTTGTCTCTCTTTCATGTTGGGACTATTTGTATTAGCGGAGCCGATAAATGATTAAATAAATTAACAAATCATAATCTGTTGTTGCTTATTGTTATATAAATAAAATGTGTTTGTAGAACGGTGGTATAAAAACAATATCACACTCGAGGTCGTGCTGTTGCAACAAAATATCAGTACTGGTGGGATTATCTACAACCGAATCACACCAGTGCTGATATTCGGTACAACAACACGACCTCGAGTCTAATACAGTGTAAATACAGGTGGAATCCTGCCATGGTAAATGCCAGAGCTCCGGAGAGCGACTCAGTCTTTCACTAATACTTGATTTTATACACCTGTGACCATGAAGTGACCGAAACACCTGCATTACATGATCTGGAGGGTTTTATATACAGTGATATAATATAGTAACTGTTGTCTTCTGGACAGCTTCCTGGTCCTGGAGATGTTAGCTCAGGTGACGTTGCATGGCACAGCTCCAGATTTAAACCAGGTCTGCATCAGAGACCAGCCTTTAGTAAACTGACCTGATGAGGTGTTTCAGAGAGTTTGTGAGAATAAGATGGAAAGAAAACCAACTAACCTCATTGTGCGGCAGCCCAGCAGCAGAGAAAATGGGGATCTTCTGTCCCCTGGCGATGCTGTTCATGCCATCGATGGCTGAGATTCCAGTCTGAATCATCTCCTCAGGGTAGATACGGCACTGAGGATTGATGGGCTGGCCTAAGAAACAAACACTCCTCAATCAGTTACATTTAACCCACTGATATATTTCAGTTTTCCAAACTGATTTTCTCTGCACAGTTTACATTTTACTGAATTTTGCGCCTAGTCTTTTAAAAATATTTTTCTTTTAATCTGTCTTTATGATCTACAGTAATTTCATCAATGCTCAAGGACCGGAGTTCATATTAGATACATGACTGTCAAGAATGCTGTTCATAATTGTTCCAGGAAAAAAAAAAAGATTCATTAGCTCTGCTGCAAATATAAATCTCACACTAACTGACTAAGAAACTAATCCAGTTCCAAGATGCACAATTTGTTTTATTCCATGTTTCACTTACATTTTTAAACAAATTTGTGGATTTATAGTGAATTTATAGGATATTTCTTGTAAATGAAGGTGATCTGTAAATAATAATGCAAAAGTTAATATTTAATAAAGTTTAAAAATGGCCTGTACATTTACAGAAATGGTGGCCACAGTTTTCAGATCTCTACACTCCTAAAACGATTGAAAGAAGAAGAATGTTCGAAACAAGCACGGCTTTTAAAAGGCTTGTGGTTTGAGTCTTTTTTACGTCACCTTTTAGAGTTAATTCAACAGGGATGTTTGCTTTAGGGCTCAGCTGACCAGGGTTTGTTACACTGTATGTGAAACTCAGGCTGGTTGATGCTGCATCCCTTTAACTGGACTCATTCCATCACTTTACAGAAGTGATTCTCAAACTGTGGGGGTACCGAGTCAGGACCGGGGGTGTGTGACCACTCATTTTCTTTTGCTTTTAGTCAGAAACATTGTGGTCTGAACTATTTGTTGTTTTGTGGCGACTTGACAGCCACATGATGCGAGAGTGAATTCAATCAGCACGCAGACCTGATAGAACTGATGGCACATAGAAACTGTTATCTTATTACATAAAAAGAAAAATGTTTGTTAATGAGCTAGTTCACTTTCTGAAATTATCTTAAAACTGCCATTTCACAAAGATTTCAGGACTTTGTGGTTATTTCTTAAGTATTAACCTGTAATATGAAACATTTTATATCTAAAAAACATCAGGAAACACTGATTAACAGACCTTTCAATCTGACTGCGTCAAGATTCAGCTGTTTCCGTCAGGCTTCAGGCATCAACTCATTAATAATCATGATGTGAATTTGCTGGACTCTGATTGGCTAACTAACTATCCTATCTCTTCCTGTTTGCTACATCTTGTGCTTTTCTTTCAACAAAGGAGCTAATGAATACTAACGAACAAAGGAGTTGTGATGAAACAGATACAGGCCGTTTGAACTCGGGTTTTATCAAGACAGAGACGTTGTTGACCTGTTTTCACACCCACTATGACTATTTTTGACATTGAGGAAATAAATGACATTGAATTTATGTATGATTAACTTTAACATCAGAGGAACATCATGATAAAAGACTTTATTATTGTTTTGTAAACAATCTTTTTCTTTCTTTAAAGAGAAACTCACCCCATCTAAATTATCTTCCTGCTTTCTAACTGCTTTTTCAAATAATGCTGAAAGAGGTGTTACTTAGGACCCTGAGGAAGAGGCGGTCCTGAGCTGTGATTGACGTGTAGCACTTCTCCGTGTTTAGATTAGGTCCAGTGTGACTCTGCCGTGTTGTAGAGAGGTAACCCGACCATGATGAGATTATAACGTCTATAAATCACATCCACTGCAGGGAAGTCTTTGTCCTGATATAATTATTCTTTTACTGATATTAGTTATTCTCTTTGTCGTGTGTGCAGCTCTTTGGTGAGAAGCTGGAGACAACGGGCGGGCGGGGGCGAGTGTGTCTGTCTGAGAGATGGTTTTATACTCCTAGAGGCGTGTCTTAGAGACAATGCTGGTGACGTAGACATGAGCGCTGACGTAGGCATGTACCACTTTCAGCCAATCAAAGATATCAAATGCAGTACCCACCTTTCAACCCTAAGAGGGCAGCACTAAGATGTTTTTAGACCAAAAAGTGTAGAATTTAACAAGTTTACATGAAAATGTCAAGAAATGACCAGAAACTGAAAGATTACATTAAAGACCCACTAATAGAGTTTATAAGCAGAAAAAAAAGCTGATTTGAGGGTGAGTTGCTCTTTAAACATTCCCTGAAATGGTTTAGAGTCTCCCTGCAGAAACCAGTATCATGAAAACATATATATTTTGTAAAAATTACTGTTTTAATGCATTTTTAAGGAAACTTTAGATGCAATAGAAAGATAAAAGGTGAGAAAGTGGTACCCATGATGTCCAAGTAGTCCTCAGCCAGAACGCTGGGGCCGCGATCGATGGGTTTGCCAGAGCCGTTGAACACCCGCCCTGAAAAAAAGATTTTCTCCTCTGAGTCAGAATTAATCAAGTCTTCAATTGGATAAATGTCTGATTTGTGCAGCAGCTGAATTCACAGATAATTACTAAAACATCAATAAAATGAAATCTGTTAGATGACACTCCCCACCACATCTGATCTGCTCTGTTCTCTAACAAACTCCAGACAGATACTGTAAGTACGGCTCTGATGGCTCTTGTAGAGGCTACAAGCAGCAAGTACAAATAATTATAAATTCAGGGACATGATTAATGACACTTGAAAAACAAAAGCAGGTTTACTTTCAGCTATTACTCAAATGTATTTAACCTTGCGTAGCACTGAGATAATCACATTGATTGAGACATTCAAGAACATTCAAATAAAAGCTTTGATTTGGTTTATTTTTTTCATGTTTTAACTGTTTACAGAGGATTCGGAATATTTGAGTAAAATTAGCACAAAGAAGGCCAAAACTGAAAACTCGTTTTCGCTCTCCTGAAAGATGAACATCTTTTCAGCCTCCTCAGACGTTTATCTTTGTATCTACATGATAAAATGGTAAAAGAAAATGAGTTTAATGGTGCGTTTTGCTGAGGGTAACTGTGCTAATCGTACCCAACATGTCCTCCGACACCGGGGTACGCAGGATATCACCAGTGAACTCGCAGGCTGTCTTCTTGGCATCGATCCCTGATGTTCCCTCAAACACCTGCAGAACAGTTTAAAACATGCAGAAAGAAAAGCTCATGTATTAATTTACACTCAACCTGAGGCAGGTAGCTACACAGGTCAACTTCCACTGTGTTTATTATAAATATCTGACTTCTGTCACTGCTACATTTACTGTCTTTCAAAGACATGTACCGGTAAGTTTTTATATTCAGATTTATTACAATAAGGTCCAATAAAGCAAAACTTTTTAAAAATACCATCTTAAAATCGTAAAACAACAACATAAAATGCTGGTCACACTCATAGTTTTAATAAAATGTTTTGTCTTCTTGTTTGTTTTCTCAAGGCTGCTTTATGAGTACTCTGAAATACCACATGCAAAAGCTTTTCTACATCCGGCCCTTTTTCAGAAAATAAATCGTTTCATTCATGGGAGATGGAGAAAGTTGTCTGAATAAGTTCTGACGCTCCAAACATTTGGTCCATGAGCGAGAGGCTGTTTGGAATTCCAGAGAAATGAAAGACAGTCGATCCAAATTCATTAAAAATGATCACAATGTGTCAAAATAACAAAAGAAAGTTTCAGCAATAACATCAAAATCATTTACTCAGTTTTGTTGATTTCTGTGGACAATTTGTCCATTTTTTTTATTTTTGCCAAATAAAATTCTGATGTGGAAGAACTCGTTTCAGAGTTAAACCAGACATGTCTCCACATATAAAAACACACATTTAATTAAGGAGGTAATTTCATACAAATTTCAGGACTTTGTGGTTATTTCTTAAGTATTAAACATTTTAAACATTAAGTATGAAACATTTTATATCTAAAAGACATCAGGAAACACTGATTAACAGACCTTTCAATCTATCTGCGTTAAAATTCGGGTGGTTCCGGCTCCTTCCATCAGGCCTCGAGCAGCAGCTCGTTCATATTTATTATTGAAATTTGCTGGACTCTGATTGGCTAACAAACTAGCCTATGAGAGCAAGGTATACTGTTTCCTGTCCTGCTGTTTCCTGTCCCATGGTAACTTCAGACGTTGTGTCTTCCTGTTTGATACGTCTTTATGCTAACAGCTTTTAGCCAGCAGCATGCTAGGCGTGGTTTCAACTGCAGGAGCTGATGAATACTAACGAACAAAGGAGTTGTGATGAAACAGATACAGGCCGTTAGAACTCAGGAGAACCTGGGTTTTATCACCACCTGCGTAGTTTGAGAGATTAAAACTGAAAGAGAAGTTGTTGACCTGTTTTCACCCACTATGAAGGTAAGAACACCTGTGGAGCTAAAATATTCAACAGAAACCTCAGAAAAACTGTTTTTAATGGAAGGGACTCTTTAAAGGTGGTAAAGAGGATTTTGTAGCAAATGTAGATGTTAAATTTACTGTAAAATCATTTCATCAACTTGTAGTGGTCTTGTACTTCTGGTTTCCAACAGAAAAAGTTATAATATTAATGAATCACAGACCTGGTGGGGCTTGAAATAAAGTAGCCAATAGATAACGAACCCGTTTCTTTATCTATTGGCTACTAGACTGTCAATCACACTTGTACTGCTAAAAGTAACAACAAACAGCCTTTTACCATTAATGAGTCTGACATGTTAGAAGAAACAAAGTTGGGGTAGTTCCAGATAAAACTCCAGCGATGCCGATAGTAAACAAACTTCTAACGGAGGTGTTTTTTGCGTTGGGGGAAGGGGGGGGGGGGCTACAACGCATGCGCACTACTTGAAAAAAGATAAACAGCTGTTGAGCTTCTCATCCGGGGCAAAATCGTCTTTACCACCTTTAAATAAGTTTACAGCTGGACATTGTGATTTCAGACACTATTAATTTGTTTCTCACCTGGACGACTGCCTTGCTGCCAATCACCTCCAGGACCTGCCCACTCCTCCTGGTCCCGTCTGGCAGGGTCAGGTGAACGATCTCAGCATATCTGGGGAACTAGTTCAAAGAGGTTTGACACCTTTACTGAAGAACTGCTGTAAAAATAACAGCTTCCCAAACAGCAGCAGGTTGATTTAGTTTTCAGTATCAGAACTTGTTTCAGTTCAACAGAAGGGTGAAACATGTTCATGGTCTCACCTTTACGTTATCCAGAATCACAAGAGGTCCATTCACACCTGACACGGTGGAGTACGCTGAAATGAAAACAGTCATTCATGAGTTCAGACAATCAACATCAGGGCTGACTGAATTCAATCAACACTGAAGCAAGTGTCTTTCTCTAAAACCCAGACAGGTAATAATCACATGACGACCTTTCACTGGGGTTTTAACATCTTTCATGTTCATTCAGGTTCAAAGGGTAAGGCCTGAAAACATTCAGACAAAAAATATAAGAATTTGATTTTCTGGTTGATTCTTCTGAAATAATAAACAATGGAACATTAATGAGGAGCGGAGGGTCAGCGTGGTGAAGGATCAACAAAAATGTATCAATTAAACCTTGAAGAAATGTGAGGGTTTAAAAAAACTACCCAAAATGTGTCAGTAAAAACAGTTGATGCTTCTTCCATGTTGCTAAAAATCAATCAGATCAATTTAGGGCTGGGTGATATGACTTCAAAATAAAATCTCAGATTTTATTTTTTAAATTTGATTTACAATTTTTTCCAGATTTTCTCTCTACTTATGAAGGAAAGCAACAAGTACAAACAGCAGATAACTTTAAGTGACCGCTTCAGTGATTGTTCTCCACCGTACCTCTTTATTATCGTTATTTGCGGTACCTTGTACAAAGGATTTGGCTATTAGCTGTTTTTAGCTAAGGTTTGTTGGTCACTGCAGTGTTTGTTCGTCTCAGAGAGACGGGTGTTTTTCATGTTCGGCTGGATGTCATCAGGTGTTAGAATGAGTTTGGAATACGTTTGTGGTTTTGCTGCCTTTGACTGCGATGGGCTTTAGGCAAATGTTGCAGCGGGGGGTCTATTGATTCTTGCTGCACGTCAAACTATGTGAAACTAATGCTACGGAAACTTAGCAGAGCCAAAAAGTGCCACTACATAAAAACTTTATTTTTTAAATCACCCGCAACAAAAAATTGGAATTTAATCAACTTGTCACCCAGGCCTAGATCAATTACAGAAATCATTTCTTGCCAAATGTTCAGAATATACTGATAGTAATTACCTCCACCAAGGAGGTAATGTTTTCATCAGGGTTAGCAGGATAACTCAAAAATTTTCTATGACGCAGGAACGTGCCCAGCGGTGTTGTGCATATAACCGTTTACCACTGTACTTTCTACAATATGTTCAAGTGCTGCTTGGCGGAGGTCTGCGTTCTCCCAGTGCTTTTCTAGTTGAATCTCTTATTCTTAATACTGACAGGGAAACAAAAGGTAAAAAAAAAGACAACAGATCAACAAGATCACAGAAAAATACACAAAAAGTGTCTTTTTTCATTCAACTTATTTGAAAAAAACTGGCAAAGAAAAACAAAATTCAGAGATTGTCAGTTATTTTATGGAAAATTACGTTAATAAAATCATAGTTCTTATAAATTAATATCATTAATCTTCAGCTGAACTCTTCCATCAAGATGATCAAGTTCATCATAAATACAAAGATTCAAATTTATTAAACAATCACTGTTGTTCACATTAACGACTGACTTCTTCACATACAGCAGTTACATTCAAGTATATAATGATTTTAACTGGGATTTGACTGAAAATCTGCATCAAACTAAGTTAGCTGAGATTCAGGAGCTGAAATCTGCACATCTGCAGAAGGGGATACAACTGAAAGAAATGAGTGAGGGTAGGGGTGAGGAATGCAACATGTCCGTATTGTTGCACTGGGTTTCTATCAGTCTGGTGTTTCTCTTTATTTGTGAACCATCAATCTGGGGACTGATATCAAAGACGTAGGGAAATCAGAGCAAACTGCTACGGATAGAAAGCAGTGAAGCTTAGTGGGGCGTATCCATTATGCCACTAATTAGGCAGGAGCCAACAAAATAACCTGTCACTGTGCTACAGTAGTTTGGCCCTTTCCCACACACACACACCTGCATTTCATCATCTATTAGCGAGACAGTCTGTGTGTGTGTGTGTGTGTGTGTGTGTGTGTGTGTGTGTGTGTGTGTGTGTGTGTGTGTGTGTGTGTGTGTGTGTGTGTGTGTGTGTGTTGTAAAGACAGAGTGTATGTAGAGACTGAGATTGAGCCTGGTGGAATTTATAGGGTTGACGCAGACAATCACCAAAAATGGCTCTATTTTAACTGTAAAAATTTAGTGAAATGCCTAATAATCATGAAGAAATTTCATCTACTTATGATGAATTTCTTTCCCACAACAGCTTGAACTAAACCATCTCCTGGTCTTCCAGGTCGAGTCCCAACCGGAACGTTTAAGCAGGTTTTTCTCTTCACATTCGATCCATCTTAACAGATAAGCCTCACGACACTGGTTTTTAAAGATGTTTAAATTATACTTTTCTATAAAGAAATAACTCAGAAATACATCTGTTCCGTAGAAACAACAGCTGATGGGAACTTCACAACAACATTACAGAGTTTGAACATGTCTGAGAGTGTGTTGAAGCACTGGACTGGTTCGGACACAACAACTGTTTTGGAGTTTGGTAAAGTTTCGTGGTGTGATACGTAACTACAGCACTTGGATTTTTCTGACAGTGTAAAATGTTGAATTGGTGTTGGGTTGGTCACAGCATAGTAAAAACCTTTCAGTGTGTTATTAGGCATCAGTTGTTCATTCTGACATGCTTTTAGAACTGGGCGATAGAACGAAACGATATGTATCGCGAAATAACTTTTTCTCGATAGAAAAATGAAACTATTGCGATAGACGTCATCTCTTTCTTTTCCTCTCTTAAAAAAAACATAAGAACAACCAATCCACATTAAGTAGCGCAGAGATGATCCAATCACAGCCGCAGCGCCGCATCACATGACTTTTTACGTACAGCACAAGCGCCAAGCTGCACATGTGTATTTGTTTGGGAAGCAGCCAGCGGCCGTGCCGTTCGGGTAATGGAGGAAATGAGTGTGCCGACTAGAGAAAAATCAACCGAGAGTTTGGGTGACCAGGTTACCGAAGAGAACACAGATGACGGTTCCAATGCCGGAGAGATTGTTGAAAGGAAGGGACAGAGAAGTTCCGTAGTGTGGAGGTATTTCAGCTATTTGAAGTCTGACAAAAAAAAGAGAAGCGCGCACTGTAAATTGTGCAGAAAGCATGTTCCCACAAAGTGTTTGCAGTGGGAACGTGTTTCTGCAGGGACAGATTTCAGTGCTACACGCTAAGGCCGCACAAGAAGGGCCCTGTCCTAATACCCGCACTGCACCTTACGGTCTTCCAAGAAGTGCACTTAGCAGAAGTGCACATAAGGGTTCGAAGCGCGTAGTGTATAAGTGCGCATATATTGATGTATTGGGGCATTCTCCATGACGCCCCTCATTGGGAATGAGCATTTGAAGTGTGCAAGGGCGCAAGTGCGTATATTGTGACAGGGCTAAAAAAATGTGTTGAATTAAGAATGGCTGCTGGCGAGGGCTGTGACAGGGACTCACAGGTTACTGACCAAGAACAACTTATTGCAAAAAGAGGAGCCATGTCTGTAGTATGGAATTTCTTCAGCTTCAGAACGTCAGACTTGATTTGCGATAGCCGGCGACTAGCAACTCAGCTTGAAGAGGCTCTTGTCGAGTCGGGGAAACAGATATATCTGGAGCCGTTCCATTTAAAACCATCTACAAAAGGGAGGGCCGTCTGGCTTAATATTTTAAGCTGATTGGAGAATGCACCAGACAGTGTCTGCCTTTCATGATTTGTCTTTAGCCAATCACAGTAAATCAAGCTCTTGCAACTCCAGTCATGTTAGTATAAAGCACACACATTGTTACCACCAATAAATGCACAAAGTTCATACCTTTGCTCATTTTTCAATGAAGAAATTGTCTCTAGTTCTTCTAAAACAGATTCAATAGCCGCTGTTATGCGTACATCCACCAACAGCCATGTTTGCTTTTCTTTGACTGCCAGGGCACTTGCTGCCAATCATACCTGAACACCCGCCCCAAAGCCAAATGCTAACACATGATTGGTCCGAATTTTTTTTTTTTACCGAGATAGATGGTTTTAGCTGGAATGGTAGATGGATTTTTGTGTGTTTGGAAAACTCCAAATCTCGTGAAAATCCATCTTGCAGCGCAAGAGCACGCGTCCCCCCCCCCCCGACATCGCACAGTGCCCCATTATTTGAGAAGGACAGCTTTACACTCACCCTCATTTTGTTCAATATTTGGTTGGCAACCTCATGCCTCCTTTCCACCAGATGTGTAGCGGTGCGGTGTTTTGCTTGCAAAATTAGCCACGTGCCTCTTTTCATCGGGATTGTTTTAGACGCGTATTGCTCGTGAGAGGTTCCAGCCAGCTGGTCCAGGGAGATCACAAAATCACAGGAGAACTGCGAAATCACGCGTGATTTCGTCAGTACACACAACAACAAGCAAAGAGAAAGACGGCAATATGTATGCTGAAGATATGTGGTTTATTTCCACACCAACTACGGACTTCATACCCGTCACAGGTTATTTGTTTTTTTTGCAGTCAAGCAAACGGAAATCTGCACACATCCTTTATTTTAAAACTTACGGGCATTTTACGTTTTGCAAACGCCTGATTTCCTATCTGGTCCTAATTAAACTGCAGAGCTTGATGCATTTTAGAAGTATAGTTCATAAAAATCAGAACATCAAACGTAGATTTGGGTGTGTTACAAACATTACATTTTGTACATTAAGCACTTTAAACTTGTGTCTGATAAATAAAAAAAAAATCTTTCCCCCAGTTTAGAAAAACCTTCTGGAGTAAATACTGGTTTTTACATGATTACTAGAAAACAGTTATGCTACTATCTGCCTGAAACATCCTGTAATTCCCTCATCAGACACAGGGACAAGCCTGGTGTTGGTTCAGTACAGTCAGACTTGAAAAGGAAAAAGAACAGTTCAAGGAACCCTCTCATGTGCAATGTAATGATTAAGTACATGGTTTACGCTCTAATTTCTCAAGGTAACGAGTACTCAATGGACTATATGTTCATGAGGTGTTAAGGAGCAACATTTCCCATTAGGTTTAGAAAACTTTCTCCACCCCTCTTTTGCTACTTCAGCTCAAGTGCAGCAGTCCTCTGGCTTGGCATGCAACAGCAGTATGGGTCACCCTGCAGCCTGTTCAGCTGCCAGAGCCCTTTGTGTACAAAGATGTTAATTGGTCCTAATCCGCCACTAGAAGCTGTTTTGGTAGCCTGACCTCACACCCAGAAGGACACCTTGGTGTGAAATACTAAAGAGCCCATTAAAGTGCTAAAGAAAATAGGCACAGAGCATTCCAGCACAATTCAATTTCCCAGCTGAAAGAGGGGGGGACTCAAAGGGAGGAGAAGGAAAGAGGGGGGAGCTGGGACAGAGATGGTAGTGCATCACCATTCTGACAATCAATGGACAGCACAAAGCAGTAGCTGCTGTGATGTGCAGCCACACAATCATGTTCTAGCCTCTACTTCAAGGGATTCTCACAGTCCCGAGGGACACAGGAACCCTTACTGCCTAAACCTCAACACAAGTGTGAACATCTACACACTCACACAGAAACCAACATGACAAGAAAAGCATACTCATTTATCCTGGATGCCAAATTCCAGGTTGAACTTAGTGCTACACCAAGACACTTTCACAAGGAGCTCCAAACCTTTTAGGCTCTGGATCGATCTTTATCCTCAGACTTTGAAAACGTCTTAGCTCTAAAAGGTGCCATCTCCACAGCAACAATGTTTGGTTAAAAAAAAAAAAGTTTTTACTGTTTCAACTTGCATCCACAGGGAATGTTTATCTTAGATTTTTTTGACATGCTTGAAACACAACCTTCTTGTTTTTGTGTGAAAAAACAAACAACCTCTGAAAAGAATGATTTCTTAGCATGAGTTGTAACAAATGCAAAGCAGCTCCACGTCTTCTTCTTTGTTTGCATGTAACTTTGTCACAGCACCACCTACAGGTCTGGCAAAGTTACTATGATCTGTTTGGCAGGCGACTAATCACTCAATTTTTTGTTTCCATTAGTCAATGATCATTTCATTCGATGTTTGCATGGTGAGCTCCAGTCTGTCCACCTGTAAACATCACCTTGAAGTCTCTACATTAACACAATGTAACAGTCCACAGCTGATTCAACTCATGACCAGTTTCACATAGAAAGTTGAAAACAATCAAATATATTTAGGCAACAAAGAACAACAAAGAAAGCTGTTTGGCTCATCATAACCTGACGGTTCATCACATGAACAGCCATCAAACTCCCTGACGTTCGATACGTCCTACACTGCTGTTCACGCTCCTCCTCCTCTTGGTGAATATAATGTGGAAGTTTGAATACAGTAGAAAAGCCCATATCATATTGCTCAATTATTCCATGGATTAATCAACGAAATAGTAAAATATTCCAAATCTGCAGCCCAAATTTATAAAATGAGGTACAGAAAAGATCCTTTATGTATTTACTTTAGAGGTTAATGTATTCATTTTCTAATATAAAATAACTTTTGGTAGTTTATTATAATAACAATAATAATAATAATAATCGTTATTTATAAAGCCCTTTACACATCTGACGAGGAGACCAAAGTGCTGCACAAGCGATAAAATCAACAAAAGAAGCACTCAATAAGTGCTCAAAAATAAAAAGACAGTTCAATATACACTCACCGGTCACTTTATTAGGTACACCTGTCCAACTGCTCGTTAACACTTAATTTCTAATCAGCCAATCACATGGCGGCAACTCAGTGCATTTAGGCATGTACACATGGTCAAGACAATCTCCTGCAGTTCAAACCGAGCATCAGTATGGGGAAGAAAGGTGATTTGAGTGTCTTTGAACGTGGCATGGTTGTTGGTGCCAGAATGGCTGGTCTGAGTATTTCAGAAACTGCTGATCTACTGGGATTTTCACGCACAACCATCTCTAGGGTTTACAGAGAATGGTCCGAAAAAGAAAAAATATCCAGTGAGCGGCAGTTCTGTGGGCGGAAATGCCTTGTTGATGCCAGAGGTCAAAGGAGAATGGCCAGACTGGTTGGAGCTGATAGAAAGGCAACAGTGACTCAAATAACCACTCGTTACAACCAAGGTAGGCAGAAGAGCATCTCTGAACGCACAGTACGTCCAACTTTGAGGCAGATGGGCTACAGCAGCAGAAGACCACACCGGGTGCCACTCCTTTCAGCTAAGAACAGGAAACTGAGGCTACAATTTGCACAAGCTCATCGAAATTGGACAATAGAAGATTGGAAAAACGTTTCCTGGTCTGATGAGTCTCGATTTCTGCTGCGACATTCGGATGGTAGGGTCAGAATTTGGCGTCAACAACATGAAAGCATGGATCCATCCTGCCTTGTATCAACGGTTCAGGCTGGTGGTGGTGGTGTAATGGTGTGGGGAATATTTTCTTGGCACTCTTTGGGCCCCTTGGTACCAATTGAGCATCGTTACAATGCCACAGCCTACCTGAGTATTGTTGCTGACCATGTCCATCCCTTTATGACCACAATGTACCCAACTTCTGATGGCTACTTTCAACAGGATAATGCGCCATGTCATAAAGCTGGAATCATCTTGGACTGGTTTCTTGAACATGACAAGGAGTTCACTGTACTCAAATGGCCTCCACAGTCACCAGATCTCAATCCAATAGAGCATCTTTGGGATGTGGTGGAACGGGAGATTCGCATCATGGATGTGCAGCCGACAAATCTGCGCCAACTGTGTGATGCCATCATGTCAATATGGACCAAACTCTCTGAGGAATGCTTCCAGCACCTTGTTGAATCTATGCCACGAAGAATTGAGGCAGTTCTGAAGGCAAAAGGGGGTCCAACCCGTTACTAGCATGGTGTACCTAATAAAGTGGCCGGTGAGTGTACATTGAGTACACAAAAAGAAAAACTTGTTGGCGAGTTTAATCAGATTCGAAGGCCATTTTAAAAAGAAGTGTCTTTAAGAGTGATTTAAAAACTTCTAATGAGCTTGCCAGTTTACGATGAATAAAGCTTTAATTCACTCCAAAGAGGAAGCCAGTTCATTCAGAGAGGAGGTTGAGCTGCCTGGTGACTTGTAGGGCTGTAACGATACATCGATGTATCGAGATACAAGGAGCAATATCGTATCGTGAGGTCCAATATCGATACAGTAAACATGTTGTACTGACCACCACAAGGCAGAACAACATGCAATCTAACATTGTATAAAAAGGGTTTCTAATGAAAAAAAAGACTGATGTGAAAGTGAATCAGTGGCTTTGTGTCTGCAACATATTACTGTGATGAGCAAATATTAAAAATACATGAAGCTTTATTAAATAACTCTTATTACATATTTCTAAGTAAGAATTTATTTTGTGACCTATTAGTTTTGCTAATAAACAAACTGATGTAAAAGTGAATGAGTGACTTTGTTTCACCCATTGTCATATCATATATTTAATATAGTCTTGTTTTGTTGAAAACACAAAACAAACAAAAAAATTGAACGTATCGTATCGGGTATCGTATCATAAGCAATGTATCAAGGTAAGTATCGTATCGTGGGGTAATGTATCGTTACATCCGCAGTGGCTTGGTGGTCGTCTCACAGCAAACAATATCTCAGGTAGACACTACACGCTCTACCTGAGATATTGCACCTGCTTGTCTTTCCCCAGATACAACAGTTTTATTACATTGTCCAACATGCATGTTGTGTTTTCTCTGGCTTGTAAATGGAATGTTTTGTTGGTTTGCTAGTGTGTCACTTCTCTTCTAGTCAGATCAAATATAAGTCAGTGGTTCTGGTGTCATAGTTGTGAGTGATGAACACAAACCACAACAGCAAACCTTCACTTGACTCTGTCTTAGTGATGATAATGGAATAACCTTCAGAGTGACTTCAATTCCAGCAATTATAAGAGAATTTTTGATGGGACATTCCATTTTATTTTTCACCAATTTCATTTGTGCAATAACAAACTAAAATAACAACAGCAGTGTTTCAGTACCCAACAGCACAATAACATTTCTCATTTCAGTCCGAGGGTTATTTGTTCCCAACAACAATGTGAAATGTCACAACTTTTAAAATAAATAAAAGCACTTTAAATTATAGGAGGGATAAAAACAGCTGCTACTGCAGACACACCTTTGAACCAGCTGCAAGCTAACTAATCCCGACCGGGTGTCCGTCTTGCTCCTGAGCAAAATGCCAGTGTTGTCTGAATAAATATTTGATTATATTTTACTTCAGATAAAATTGTTAAAGGTAATAATGTATTTTTATCCTACACCCTGTGAAGGTATTATGTTGTTAAAAATATTAAAAATATTCCATATTGCACCTTTAAGACTGAGACACAAGATTAAGTTGGTGATAACTGGAACCAACTTGACAAGCGTCACATGACACTGCTGTGTTGATGAGAACTAGAACTGTATTGTCTCAGTGATTTTATTTCTCAATGGAACTTTTAACATTGGTTGTTCATAAATTTGCCAAAAACACGTTTTAACATTGTTTTAAAAACTCTAACAAGTAGGGTTGGGCGATATGTAATTTTTTTTCAATCGCCTATCGTCAGTCCAGCAAATGACGATAGGCGATATATTCGCGCAGGTGACGTCCCTACGTTTTTTGTTGTTTTTTTTTGCGGTTGAAGCATTGTTGTAGCAATTCAGAACACAAAAATGGAGGAACTCGTTGCCAAAAAAAATACAAAGTCGCCTATCTGGGACTACTTTGGCTTTCAACCCGATGAAAAAGGTAAACCACAAGATGTGACTAAAGCAGTTTGCCGCTTGTGCAGACGTATGGTGCCAGCAAAGGACTCGAACACCACGAACATGCATGAGCATTAGTTTTTGTTAAATTTGTTTCACGCACCTGACGGAGTTTATAAGAAAAAAAAGTAGCCGGACCGCTTCCCACCACTGTGTGGTAATGTATCGTTTTGGACATAATGTTTTTGTTGTTTTTTTTTGTTTTTTTTATGGAAGCGCACATGGTCCCTGCTGAAGGAGTTTTTTTTTTCCCAACTTATGTTGTAAGACGGAAACACTAAAAGACCCTTAAATACAGTCACTGGGTCACAAAAGTCACAAAAGAACCCGGTCTCGTATTCCCATAAATGTATATTATTGTTTGAATAAACATATACTTCCAGCAACTGCCTTTTTTTTCTTTCTGTTATAAAAAAAAGAATTACCCGTCACCTGCAGCACATGACGCAAAGCGTGCGCCCGCAGTTTCAGAAGAGAGTGAACTGTCTTGCTCTGACTTTTAAATCGTAGTTGTTTAAGCCTCATCATTAACTGTATAGATTGCCTTTACAGAATTATACTCTTGCTTTCATTCAGTCCAACTTTACTTGTGTCAAGCTGACTTCATGAGTGGGCAAAAAAAAATCGCCCTTAAATAAGCAATCGTCAAATGGTTCAACCTATCGTCGATGGTCGATAAATTCGTGCAATCGCCCAACCTTACTAACAAGTCTAAACACAGAGTATCAAAGTGAGCAGAGACGCATCTGTTCAACACCTGAAACATGTGTTAACACTGTACTTTAGCTTTATTCATGGTATTCATATGTAAAAGCCAAATATGTGACGTGAACATATCATCTCTATCATATCTGCATTCTTTTACCTTTCAGTACTGTAAAAACAGAACACTGAGGTTTCAGCTGAACATCTGGAAACATCTGGAAGTGGAGTTTCTCATCTTACTCAACAAACACTAACTTATCTAAAAGGACCCACAAATCTTTAAGATGCAGAACATCTGGAAGAGAATTACAAGCGATCAGACAAACAAATATGCCTTTCACAACGATTGGTTTCTCTTCATGCTTCAGACAGAAATGGTGTCAAAACTCTAGTCTACATTTTAATGTTCTTTCATGAAAAGAATGGCAAACGCCCACGGGAGTCTTTTTCTCCACTGACAAGCTAGCTGCTTAAGCCTAATTAGAATGTGGATTATAGAAGTGTTTCAAAAATAACATTGATTTTATAGAAATTGCCTTCATAGTGACAGATGAGACATTTGTTTATCGTGACTACATTATTACCAATAATTAAATCTTCACAAAGAAGTATAGTGCCTTGCTCCTTGTCTTTTCATAGCACTAAATGACAGAATGCACCACTAAAACAAAGACAAGCCATTTCGTGGGCTAATGGCTTTTGTGGGATTTGACATGGGAGAGACAAAGGCCTCTTAAAAGAAAAGACTAGGTCTGATGAGAAATCTCTGTATTTGTTTATTTTTTGCTATGTCCCAGCACGGCTCTTCGGTAGCTGTTCCTCTTAGACCCCTGAGAGATCTGTAAAGGACTGAAGAAGCACCTTAACATTGCGATCTTATGGACTGACACACGGCTTCATAAAGGCCGTGTGATTTCCTACGTCACATGTTGACATAAGGAATTTATTTCAATTCAACAACATTCACTCTTACACTAAGAACAGATCGCAGTGTCAAGGCTGAGAACTATTTAAGGTAAATAATTCCATCGAGCATTATGTTGTAGTTTAAAGAACTTCACTTTCCCAAAGAAATATCCAGCATCCACGATGATGTCAAAAATCTATGATATTAAGAAAAGTTAAAATTCTGCACTCAGACATTAAGTTTTGTTAAATAATACCAGCAGCACCATTTTCATCCGAAGTTTGTATTTTAGAAACGGAAGTTTATTAACTCATCGACTGTTATGTGATTTTTTTTATTACATAATAATTTCAGTTTGTAACAGTTTCTTTTTAAATAAAATACTTCGTGTTATTTTATGATTAATTTAATCTAAACAGTTGATGCACTCAAAAATATTAAATTATTAGGCTGAATTATTTTTAATGGTGCCACTGTTACTGTTTTTGTTGCTCTGAAAGTTTGAGCTCTGGAGCTGAAACTGAGGGAGTCTGTCTGGAACAGCTTAATCATTTTTTAATGTTTGTTAAATCATCGTTTTTCTTCCTGCAGTATTGATAATGGTATTGAAAGTTCATGGTCATCATTCCGGAACAGCGCTACAACTGGTGGCAGCTTGTTGGAGTAGCTCTGTGACTTAGCTAGCATTTGCTAGCATTCTTTGTTCTTTTTGAGTATTTCTCGCTAGTTTTTTCTTTTGGAAATATTTTCTAAATACTTTTACTGATTTGGGTGCTGTGCTGATCGAGCTTCTTGCTTGATTTGTCACTTTTTTGCCACTTGTTATGATGCGTAACCATGGCAACAAGAGACTTGTTTACAAGAAAGAGCAACTAACTGACATTTCTAAGGCTGAAATAATCCTCAAATCGTAACTCTGGATCTCTGATGAGCTCAAGGGAAGAGGATGTGGATGCAGAGCAGGAGCAAAGAGAGAGAAAGAGGTTTAACTTTAAACCTTCACTTTCATCAGTCATATTGACAAACTGACATGGCTAAAGGAACATATCCTGGACTCCAGCGTTGCTACCTGGCTTTCAAACAATACCAACAGACAGAGATTTGATGAGGAGCGGCAAAAGAAGAGGAGTTTGTCAGCTGATCATATCTGCAGTCATCTGTTGGGGGCGGAGCATCAGAGCAAGTGACATGAAGAGGCTGAACAGATGGATAATGAGGACTGATTCTGTCATGGAGACTGAACTGGAGTCTCTTGAGTTGATTGTCCAAAGGAGGATGAAGAACATGATGGAAAACCCTCATCATCCTCTTCAGAACACAGTAACTCAACAACAGAGTGTCTTCAGTCAGAAGATTCTTATAATCTGCTGCAGCACAGACCGTTACAGGAGATCCTTCCTGTCCACAGCTAGAACCCTCTACAGGAGATCCTTCCTGTCCACACCTAGAACCCTCTACAGGAGATCCTTCCTGTCCACAGATAGAACCCTCTACAGGAGATCCTTCCTGTCCACAGCTAGAACCCTCTACAGGAGATCCTTTCTGTCTACAGCTAGAACCCTCTACAGGAGATCCTTCCTGTCCACACCTATAACCTTCTATAAAGGCTTCCTGAAAAAGAACTGAGCTACAACAACACTTAATTTCCCTTCGGGGATTAATAAAGTATTTTTGATTTGATTGTTTAACAAGAAAATTAACTTTATATAATTAGAGTTGTTTATAACATGTAGAAAATATTTACTATAAATAAATTCAATAACATACAGAAATAAAACTATTTACAGAACACAAGACAACATTTTAATACAGAATAAAAGTGAGAAGAAGGACACCTCGTTCACAATCTATTTTCACTGCTGTTGCTAAGTGTCATCCTGGTTGCTAGGCGACTGGACATGCGCATAGTGTTAGGGAGGGAACAGAAGGAAGGAAGACTGTCTAAATTCAAAAGACACCAACTTATGGTTTTTTCGCTCTTGAAGGAACCCTAAGGAGGGAGGAGGTAGGAAGGACTCTTAGCAGTATCCAAACCCTGAATTTGGACACAGCCGTGGTCCAAGTCAGACCTTCTGAAGCTAAAGAAATTCAGTAATACAGACATGGCTCCTTTTGGAATACAGTAAAGCTAGATTCATACTAACGGAGACACGCACCGCCATAATACGACGTCGTATGGGCTCTCCAACTGCCTTGGATGGTCGGTTGGAGTCACGCTCTATTTTCTAACTTTCCGACGGCCGTCTGTGGTTGGTCAGCCAAACAACCCAATATCATTTCCGGCACGACGTAGCTTCTCTTTTGTAAACAGAGCGAGTGTTGACAGTCTTGAAGACAATTTTGTCGGCATTAAAAGAGGTCTGAAGGGCAGCAGTGGCGATGCCGGTGGCCATAAAGTCCCTGCTTTTTATTTGTTGCTCTTGTGGTTGGAACCACACATAAAGCACCGGGAGACCTCTAAGTAAGGAACGCGCCTCCTGCTGTCCTGGAGGAGAATTTCTTTGCAACAGGGTCGGGGCAGTATGAGCAGAAACGGGCTCCGTCAGTACGCCGCCGTGTGGGAGCACATTCTTTGCGGTAGTATGAATCCAGCTTAAGTTGTTCTGGGTCAGTAATCTGTGTGTCGCTGTTACAGCCCCTGCCAGCAGCCATTCTTCGTTCAAAACTTTATTTTTCACAAGTAGTCTTGGCGTGTAGCACAGAAATCACAGAAACACGTTCCCATTGCAAACATTCCAGACATTGTCTTGGCTGTTCACCGCTATACCGATATGTGAAAAATTCATATCATAACCAAAATAAACACCGGTTTTTGATACAAACTGGTATACCGCCCAGCCCTTATTGTACCGGTATTACCATGAAAGATATAATATGGTCTCGCCCTTATCACAAGATTCCTGCAAAGTTAGACCAGTGGCAGACTGACAGCACCTGGGAGTCATGTCAATAAAACCACACCTGCAGATTCAACGTTCTGTATGTTCTCTGCCATGTTACTGAATTACTACAGAAACCTGTAGCCTGTCACAAATGTTATTAAGGCAACAACTGCAATCATCATCATTATCAGCTGCTGTTTGACAACGTGTTTGATCAGAGGGGAAAAACTACAAAACCAGAGAATTTCAGGGGCTGGTTGCAAGTGTTTGTCCCATGCGTGTCTGCATGCCTGACACCAGCACTAATTTGGCAATTCTAACCCTTGCTTTCTACTGGACGCGTGAGCAGCAAGCA
Organism: Pachypanchax playfairii; assembly: GCA_006937955.1. Lineage (NCBI taxonomy): Eukaryota > Metazoa > Chordata > Actinopteri > Cyprinodontiformes > Aplocheilidae > Pachypanchax > Pachypanchax playfairii. The sequence goes on from SSNP01000049.1 coordinate 848,611, forward strand.
ACATTTTGTTCGTGCAAACAGAAGCGCGTCCCTTCCTACAAGGAGCGCTTCTCGTGCGTAAGTCACTCGCATAGCGTTACATCCAGCTGGTCCTGGAAGATCACGAAATCTCATGAGAGTAGCGAAAACGCGCATGATTTCGTCAGTACGCACAACAACAAGCAGGGAGGAAGACAACAACATGTATCCAAAAGGTATGTGGCTTATTTTCACACCAAACCCGTCACAAGTACTGTACTTTTTCGGAGTCTCGCAATCAGAAATCTGCACGTGTCCTTTTATTTTGAAACTTCCAGGTACGAACGCCTGATTTCCTGTCTGGTCCAAACTAAACTGCTGAACTTGACATGTTTTAGAAGCATACCATGTAAAAAAATAGAACTTTTGCGTGATGCTTGTGACACGCACGCAGTGGGAAAAGACTGATTGATTTTAATGGCAGCTATCAGCCGCGTATTCCGCGTCACTAATGTTGTGCGAAGCTCACGCGACCAGTGGAAAGCAGAGGTAATAATGTAATCAGTGCAGCTAACGAAGGAAACAGAACTTTGAGACGACGTCTGATAAATGTACAAACATTTGTTTATCAAATATTTTATGCATGCATTATCACCTGCAAAACATTAAGATCTTGAGTTGCAGCTGTCTAACGATCGGCATTAAAACATTAAAGCAGGAATATGTTGGTAGGAAGATTGAGAACTGATTGTCTATTTGACTGAAACAAAAAAATATATAAACCAAGTGTTGATGTGACAACTTTCTGTAACATTACTGATGACCGGGAACAATGAATACATATCTACCGACTTGTTTGTTAGAATACATAATATGATGTTCCGTGTTATTCTTACAATCCACCCAATCTTGAAGAGGATGTTTCAAACCACAGCTGGATGTTGTAACACTCATGTGACCAAGTCATATGACTGGTCATCCGTTTAACTGGTAGATAAATCCTCATAGCATTTACACAAATAAATAAGATGTAGCTGATACTAAAACATATGTTCTGACATGTAAATCGAACATATAGAGTAAATTATACCTGAACATGACGTCACAGTTCTGGACTAACCAGCTAGCATCGTGTCCCCTTAGCAATGCTTCTATTTGTCACCAAATATCACTAATTTACTGTTACCTGTCTCCGACGTTCAGACAACTGACAGGTGTAATCATCACATTACTGATATTATACAAGAAATAGAACTAAGTTTATTTATTGATAACTCTACGTTTATCCTATTAGCAAAATACATCTTGTACGATGCGTTCGAGTTCATGGGAATAATCTTCACCTATACGGATCACGACTTTTCCTTTTACGTTTCAACACTGAAAACACACACTACAGGAACTAATAAACCATAAATCAGTTTTAAATGCGTAAGTAGATATAGATATACAAAATCACCCACTCTTACATCCAGGACAACATATGTCAATTTAAATTTTAGCACAGAGATTCGGGATCCAACGACGTTATATTTTACAGATTTTACCAATGTAATTGAAACGGGTCAATCTTTTGGAATCCAACATACATAAACACAGAAAAATGTTCTCATGTAAACATTTATTCTCCATTTACTGACACGTAATCTAACATTTCCCACCGTTACCCTCGTCTCGAACGCAACACTGCAACCTTGATAGCCGAAGCAACATGCTAACGATAGCAACATACTTAGCCGCGGTTGAGAGATGTAATTCCTGGTCACAGCTTGAGTGTGTGTCCTCGCAGCTCCCGCCAAGCCATTAACATCCATAGCTCGGTTTGCTACCAGTGTTGCCATTATCGAACAAAAAATACAGAAAAGCCTACGATGTTCGATGTGCTATGCTAACTGCAACAGAAATAAATGACAGAGAAGCTCTGGTCATATGACTATGAGGAACCGGATGTTTGAAGGCCAACGTGCACACAGAGCTCGTGCACGAGCAAACTGTGTTTGAAGACATATAAATAGTATACAGGGGAAAAGCTTTAGGCTGTGGAAAACAATCTAAACGAATTAATATTTGTTGTGATTAGCTGTAAATGTAAAACAATATAAATAAAATATATCATAATGAAATAATCATTTTTATTATGCAGCATTTCATCATACCTGCCTAACATTTTTTCATAGAGCAAAAGTATAGATATATAATGTATTTAATGTTTATATATTCCCTTCACTGTATTTCCATCTCATACACACCTGTGCACACACTCGTTTTCAGTGTCATGCAGAGTGTGTTTGGAGTGACAGCTAAAACGCCATGATTGCTCACATTTTCCTCTTAAAAACTCTTGCTTTGCTGTTTTCTCCATTTTTGAAGCCCTGATCTATTCTCATTTGACGCAGCATGTCCTGCACAATAGTTTGTAAGCGACAGTTTGAAAATGATTTTGAACCATGCCCTCTACACAACCAACACAGTAGCAGCCACACATTACATACAGTTCTCTGACAGCAGAAAAAGCACTACAGATTGAAGTGGTAAGTAGTGCCATGGTGAAGCTGACAGCAGCCTCTAGAGAGCTCATCCAAATGTTTCAGGCCACGTGGAAAAAATAGTAAATTAATGCAACTGAAGGGTTTCTGCCTACAGGATCAGTGCCCTCGTTTTAGAAATACCAATTTCCCCCCTGAGTCTATAATGATGAAATCACAAGGTTATAGTTTCCCTCGGATTCCTCGTGTGTACCTATTTAGGTGTCATAAAATTCAAACAGCTGTAATGTGTGTCTGCTGCTGCAGATTCCTGATACATTATATTTTAGTACAGTTTTTCAGTTGTTCTTAAACAATCTCAAACAAAATGAAAAAGCAACCAGACAGATTATCATTCATGCCTCTTTCAGCCATTTGTTTGTTTGTTTTTTTGTTTGTTTGCTTGCTTTTCTAGGCCAAAATAACTCAATGTGGTTCACTTTAGGGAAAATCTGTTTTAAAACCACAGACCAAAAAAATCTCATCTAGATTCTCAGGTGAACAAACCATGTCTCAGTTTATACGCTTGTACGTGACCTTTTAACCTGCACCTTTCAAACGTGAAAATAATCTGTCATGAACTGTAAAAACAAGCATCACTGATCAGGATGGATGTTTGTTTCTTCAGTAGTAAAGACAGAGATGTGAGTCTGAAACTGATGCTCCGATCCATTTGCCTCAGAACGCAGCATCAGATCTCTGAACATCTCGATCAGCAGTTATCTGTGACTTTGTGCCTCCCTGTGATGATTTTATTCCTGGATGGTCTTTATCTGTTTACATCTGGACTTAAAATGAAACTGATTTGTATTTTCTGTGATGGAAAGTCATTTTGGTGGAAAAAGAAAACGAATAATTATTTGGTGCTTTGGAGCGTTTGTTAAGGGCTTGGGAAATGGTTTGGTCCAGGTTACTCAGCCAGTCTGGACCTCTGTTTGGTTCTTCAAGAAGAAGCTGCTGATGGCACAGTGTAAAAACACAATAGATGTTACATTTAATAAGACACTATCTGACAGACAGTTTGTTGTTCCTTTTGCTCTCTAATTTTCTAATTGTACGTTTTTTAAATGTGTGACTTACATAGAAAATAAACTTTTTCTCTTAAAGAGCCCATTTCATACAAATTTCAGGACTTTGTAGTTATTTCTTAAGTATTAATCAGTAATATGAAACATTTTATTTCTAAAAAAACATCAGGAAACACTGATTAACAGACCTTTCAATCTGTCTGCGTTCAAATTCGGGTGGTTCAGGCTCCTTCCATCAGGCCTCGAGCAGCAGCTCGTTCATATTCATTATTCGAATTTGCTGGACTCTGATTGGCTAACAAACTAGCCTATGAGAGCAAGGTATACTGTTTCCTGCCCCACTGCGCATGGCAACATCAGATGTTCTCTCTTCCTGTTTGTTACGTCTTATGCTAACAGCTTTTAGCCAGCAGCATGCTAGGCGTGGTTTCAACTGCGGGAGCTGATGAATACTAACGAACAAAGGAGTTGTGATGAAACAGATACAGGCCGTTAGAACTCTGGTTTTATCACCACCTGTGTAGTTTGAGAGATTAAAACTGAAAGAGAAGTTGTTGACCTGTTTTCACCCACTATGAAGGTAAGAACACCTGTGGAGCTAAAATATTCAACAGAAACCTCAGAAACACTGTTTTCAATGGAAGGGCCTCTTTAAATTTAAAAGCTCAAGGGTCTTTTTTAAATAAGAATTCAAGTAACCTGTTCTAGATTTCTAAAATCCTTGAACCACTAGGTGAATAAACCAAAATGTTTGATTATGTTTGAATAATGTCCGCTGGAATGCATAGGTGCTGACATGTGATGTGTTTTAATAAGCACAGCGTAGCAGGTGAGCAACTTGTGCTACACTGTGAGCACGCAGGTCAAAACAAGCTGATTTCTTGTTATTATGCTCTGAGTAGCAAGTAGAAACTCTGGATTCATGATCCATCACATTTCATGATACTTGATGATTTATTTTTTTAGGAATCAGAAAGAAGTGGTGTTTAACACGCTTCTAAATTTGGATGTGAAGGCATGACTAAAATATACAAACAGGTAGAGGAGAGCTTAACTTTTGTTCCTATGTGTTATGGCACTTGATAAACAATGATAGCTTGTTTTCACCTGTATTTTTCAGGCTGATTCAACAACATTATTTGTGTGATATGTGGACATTTCAGGTGGTGAACCACTTCTTACTAATTACTGAAAACAAAAGGGTCACCCTCTTGGACTGTGAATTTCCCTAATTGAAATGCACAATGAGTGGAGCCCACAGAAAAAGTGAGAAGTCCAGCTATCATCCATTTTTGTTCATATTGCAAGTGCAGCAGGAAAACTCAGTCTAATCTACTATCAGTAACATTCTGAGGAATCAAGAAGGTTTCTGCAGCTGGTGTCATGATCCATGTCTGTTCCTCCCTCCTTTGTTTCATCAAGGTTTGTTCCAGGTTCACCTGCATTTTCTGTATCAACTATTGTTCTGGGGTTTTTTTGCCCAAATTTTGTTGTTATTGTTTCCTATTAACTCTTGGATTCGTGTTATGTTCTGATGAGGTTTATTCTGTCACCCCAGTATTTCATCTGGTTGGTTGTATCTGGCAGTTTAGATTTTTTGTTCCTTCTAAGTCCCTCGGTTCGTTTCTGATATTCTGTGTGATTGAGGCTTTTTACATCATCTATAATGTTTTTACTTTATTTCAATCACAGAGTTTCCCCATATTTCTTATAGTCGAGTTTTCTGTTAATTATTTTATTGGATTTTACACACAGACATGTTCTGATTATACCATGTTCCTGTTTACATGTCTGGATTCAACCTGTCAAGCTGTAAACGTGTTCATCTCTCTCACCTGTTCCCACCTAATCACACTCATCCCACTCACCTGTTTGTTTCCCAATTAAAACTCTTCTCAGTTTCTACCTCACTACCAGCTTGTTTCTTACTACTTTCCAGTACCTCCGTTCATGTTGAGTTTCCTGTTTGAGACCACAGAGTTTACTGAACCTGTTTCTGCCAACTTGATCATGTCTGTCTGCTCCTCTTCTTGTTTGACTTCCAGTCTAACGTTTCTTCACTCTGCCAGAGTCCAGCCTCACATCACGACACATTGCAATAAGTTATATTTAATCCCTCGAGCATAAGAATTTTAAGATCATATTTTATTATAACAAATAGCCACATGGCGTGAAAGGGTTACCTGATCAACCAGGCCCTCACGTCTTTGACAGATTACTTTACAAAGATGTGCATTTGAACACGATGCAGGAGGATCTGATTGGTCAGGCTAGTGAACGGGTGAATCAGGATTGTAGGACAAGTGGAACACAGTGATTTGATATAATCAGTGAAAACAGATGCCAGATAATCAGATGTAAACAACAAACAACCAATAAAGTTACATGGCAGATAATGTTTTAAAGATGATGCACAAAAATCATCATCATTAAAACCTTTTACGCTAAATATAATCTTATTTTAAGAGTCCCTTCCATTAAAAATTGTTTTTCTGAGGTTTCTGTTGAATATTTTAGCTCCACAGGTGTTCTTACCTTCATAGTGGGTGAAAACAGGTCAACAACTTCTAAAACCAGAGTTCTCCTGAGTTCTAACGGCCTGTATCTGTTTCATCACAACTCCTTTGCTCGTTAGTATTCATCAGCTCCTGCAGTTGAAACCACGCCTAGCATGCTGCTGGCTAAAAGCTGTTAGCATAACGTAGCAAACAGGAAGACAGGACGTCTGACATTGCCATGCACAGCGGGGCAGGAAACAGTATATCTTGCTCTTATAGGCTAGTTTGTTAGCCAATCAGAGTCCAGCAAATTCGAATAATGAATATGAACGAGGCCTGACGGAAGGAGCCTGAACCACCCAAATTTTAATGCAGAAAGATTAAAAGGTCTGTTAATCAGTTTTTCCTGACATTTTTTAGATATAAAATGTTTTATATTGCTGGTTAATACTTAAGAAATAACCACAAAGTTCTGAAATTTGTATGAAATGGCCTCTTTAACATAGTTAAATAAGTTTCTATAACCTCTACCTCTAAATCCTTCCTCAAAATCCTGATGTATACAATTCTATTCATGACTTCACTTCTGTATATGAAATATCATATTTGCATTCCATATTTCTCCATTATTAAAAGCAAATAAAGGTTGTGTTTTCCATGTTTAAACTCATACGGATGGAGGTTGTGGTTTAAGGAACAAACTGTCAGTGTCAGTGTTTATTTGGGGACTCTGTTGGGGTAAATTGCCTGTGTAAGTTTTGGCCTCGCTGGTCAAAGCTAAGTATCCTTCTCTTGTTTCATTTTATTCCTTTCTAAGTTATAGATGTGATGTCTGTCTCCAGATTCATTAGCGTGCTACTCCTTTTCTTTTCTTGTCATTTGTGATTACCTGACTCTTTGTCTGATCACCTGTGTTGTCTGTTAGTGTATGTTGCATCCACATTGGTACCTTTGGTTTGACATTAATCCATTAATATTGGGTATTTAGTTAAAAATAAGAGCCCACCTGTCAGTCGGTCTCTACCTGGTGATGAGTTGAATCAGGTGGCAGCAAAATATGCCGGACAGACTCGGTCTCAAGTATCTGAATGCTGGAAATAGATGGTGGATGCCTCAGTCCAGGGTCTCTTCAATTCCCACCTCTAGCAGACTTCCAGCATCCCAAGGGAGGCAGGTGTGTTCCAGGTATCTGTTACAGATGTAGCAACATACAATAAGGTCGTTGCTGCATGATGTGGTGTCAATTAAACCTCGGAGGTGGACACCTGAGCAGAAGGGAGCTGTTGGACCTAAAAGATCAACAGAGCTTTGTTAGCTAGTGGGACTCTGGAGGCAAGTGATTGGAGGGTGTCCATAGGACAAAGTATTAAAAGTTGATAAATTGGTTTTTAGAAAATTAAGACCCTTAAAGGTGGTAAAGAGGATTTTGTAGCAAATTTAAATGTCAAATTTACTTTAAAATCATTTTATCAACTTGTAGTGGTCTTGTACTTATGGTGTCCAAAAGAAAAAATTATAATATTCATAAATCAAAGACGTGGTGAGGCTTGAAATAAAGTAGCCAATAGATAACAAACCCGTTTGATTATCTATTGGCTTCTAGATTGTCAATCATATTTCTGTGCGTACTGCCTAGGCCTCAGGGCTGGCTAACACTGCACGCGGAAGCGCTGCAAAGCGGAGCGGAACCAAGACCGCTTCCATTCGGTGCCCTTGTTAACCTATATGATGTAGTTCACACCAGACATGGAGCTGTTAACTTATTATTTCTGCATTTGGTCTATTTTTTGCGCAAGCCGCGAGCATTCCGCGTCAATTCTGGCAGGAAGTCACACCAAGACACACGAGACAATCCGGTCAAAAGTAATACCAATTCTTCAAAATAAAATACCGCGATTGACAAATACGATCATGATTGTATATCTAAACAAACTATAGAGACACAAATAAACACACAAACACCAACACAAACACACATACACAGCGCAATGGAGTGTGTTGAAGACAAGATGAACGATGTCAAATTAAAAGCAGGAGTAACTAAAACGAGCGCTCTTCAATTGTTTTTATGTTATTTACTTACCCATTGTGAAAAAATAAACAGATGAGCAGAAACTCTTGTGAATCAGCGCAGAGAAAGACGCATCTGACATGAACAGGGTAAAGCTGAGCAGTGTGCAGCATCATGCTTTAGTGATCCATGCTAGCTAGCATTTCAGCACTAGCAGCACTTGTACTGAGTAACAATAAACAGCCTTTTACCATCGATGACTCCGAGATGTTTGAAGAAACAAAGTTGTAATAGTTCCACAAAAAACTCCAGCAATACAGATAGTAAACAAAACTACGCAATTCTCGATTCACGAAGGCGTTTCTTCCGTTGAGGGAAAAGGAAGAAGAGGCGGGAGGGGGGGGGCTACAACGCATGCGCACTAACCGAAAAACGGCCGTTGAGCTTCTCATTCAGATCAAAACTGTAATGCCTTTAAAAGGACCCTTAATCAGGATTTTACAAGGTATTAAATTTTGTTGGTATCAAGCTCTGTCCAAATGCTTTGACTGTAAAAAATCCAGTGAATATATTTATTTTTCTCCTTGAAAAAGATTTGCTCACATGCTCAACCAGCTAGATCACCTCATGGTTGTGTATGCGTAAATGTGACGCTACACATTTTGCCTTAGAGATTCCCTCTTTGTGGTTTAAAACAGTTACAATGTGAAACTGTCGTACTTCTGGTTGGAGATGATTGATTGTAGATCAGTGGATCCTCGATAAACACTGTCAGGTCCCACGTGCAGGTGCTACAAGCAGCAACACTTACAGGTACAACAGCAGAGACACGACGAGACACTTCAGGTTTTTATTGGTGTTGTTGTTTTCACGGGGTTGTAGTTGTGTTTAGTCTGTAGCTTGAGTGTTAGTTAACCAGGCATGGACTGATCATCTGTCTGTACTGGGCAACAACCTTACAAGATTTAAAGCAGTACTAAATAACATTAAGCTGCTGTTTTGAAAGTTTTCTAAGTGAATACTTACTGAAAAACATCTTCAGCTTATTAGACATCCCTCTGGACCCTCTGATGGTCCTACAATACACTGAATAACTTCAGTGATTTGGGTCGCGGCCGTGTCTGTGGGCGATTCCTTTGCTGCTTTACGTTAACAGCTGTTTGTTGCAGCAGCGGTTACCATTAGCTTCTATAAAGGCTAGCAGTTCGCTTTTTGGCTCACTGTCCGGGGTTCGCTTTTTGTTGGCATCATGTTGAAACATAAAAAAAAGGAAAAGAGTAATGTCTTCTGAGGCGAGGCAAAGAAAGTGAGAGCAAGACAGGGAACAAGCTAAAACCAGAATAAACATCAGCAAGGCTACACTTAAGCAACAGCCATCTGAGACGCGGTTGTTTACAACAGTTGTAATTCCACTTTTAACCACTAGGTGGCAAAAGCAGAAACGCTACCTAGTACTATTGAACCGAAAAACTATAAATCATTTTTATCAGCTGCAACAGCCAGTTGGTTGATTTTGTTGAGGGACATTGATCTAATCTAATTAAATCTCTTTGCCCTCTTTGCCCCGCCCCCTTCCTCTCCCCTTGGATCAAGGTTTAACGCGTTAGCAGTTAGCAGTGTGGAGCTGGAGAGAGAACGACATGTGGATGGGATGTACGCACATGTAAGAGAGTTGTCTTTGTTTTTCAAATGATGCTGTGAGTAAACACTGAAAACTAACACTATAAACTAAAGTATTTCAATAAACTTTGTTTTTGGTTGAATTATTCTGTTGAGCTCATGCTTTATGGGTTTCAATGCAGAATAAAACTGTTAAGTAAGTTCAATATATTTTGCAGATTACAGCTTGAACTGGTGATGAGGTCTCAAAATTTTTTGGAAGGGTTTTTAAAAGTCTTTAAAAAGGTATTGAAATTAATTTCAGGATTCCTGCGTATACCCTGGAACTGGTGGGCCAAGTTAATAGCTGAAGAAGTGAAAACTCATGAAAACATGAAAACAGCTTACCCTTGCAGGAGCATTGAACTGTGGATGGGAGTTTGCCCAGAGAGTCTGTGGGTGTTTTAAAGACTTGGAGAAGTCTTATGATCATGACAATAACAATGGGTCTCCAGTTCAGCAAGCTTCCCATTTTAATGGTCCTAATTTATTTGGTGTGGTCTAGTTGGCCCCATTAAGCTTGGACTCTGGATTAGTTTACAGGTAAGTGCAAAACTTTAATGATGATCAACACCTCCAAGTCTGAAGCCATAGTCCTCAACTAGACAAGGGTGTATTGTTAACTTTAAGTTGGTAATGAGCCTCTGGCCCAGGCGGAGAAGTTTAAATATCTCAGGGTCTTGAAGGTAGAATGGATCAGGAGATTGATAAGCTGATCTATACACCAGTCTGTTGTGATGAAGAGAGGGCTGAGTAATCTAAGAGTAATCTAACTCTTGTCTAAAGTTAGGAGCTGTGGGTAATGACTGAAAGAACGAGCTCTCACAGGAATCCCTTTGATGTTGTTCCTCTGGATGAGCTAGACAAAGTAAATGTTGTGTATTTGTACATCGCTCTAGTCTTACTGATCACACTACAAGTTTCACATTCAACCAGTCACACAACCCGATATATAAACTAGGGGGCTATTGGGGGTTCAGTGTTTTGCCCAAGGACACTTTGCCATGTGGTGGTTGAAGCCAGAATCGATTCACCAACCTTCTGATTGGGAGGTGATCATCAGCCGCCCCTGAGTCTGGGAATCTGTTAAAGATGTTGCTCCTGTGTTGCTCATTGTGAGAGTTTATTTAAAAGAAAATTAACATTGTTTCATCATATCAAACACACTGTTGATGCTAGATTATGGGATGACTAATGATTTGGTGTTTTGCATTAATCAGTTAACAGCTGGTTACTATATCATGCATGCCTGTCTGTTATACCAAGCCTTAGGGTGTTTCTCAAAGCCAAGGAACCTTGCCTTGATGACTTGGTCCCGCCCCGGTTGCCTAGGATATACGTCATCGGGACCCGCCAAGGCGCGTTCCAATGTTCATTTGCTACCGAGGCATCTGTACTCGGTTTGCCCGCTGTTTAGCTAACATACCAAGGATACATGGGACGGGCCTTGATGCCTTCCCTCGGTCACAAATTTCCCAGAATACATCGCGGTATTTAAAAAAAATGGCGGTTGAGGAACCGGCAGCAGCTACTTCAAAGGCAAATTTCCTGTTTAAATGTAAGTTTATTGATTGTTGCTATCGGGCTTATATTTAAAATGTTTTGTTTTTTCCAAAGTCCAAAAGTACAAAGCAGTTATATGGTTGTTAGTTGCTTTGTAATTGCAGCTTCGGTGGCTAGAAGGTATTTACTCACTTGCACATTTATTTTATTTTATTTTTATTAACATTTCTAGCTCCATGGGCGGGACGTAAACAGTGTGCGTGAGCAGGCAGCCGCGGTCACGTGAGTGAAGTCTGTTCATATGTCCTCGTAAGCAAGACGCCTCCTCTACCAAGGCAGTGCCTCGGTAAGCAAGATGTCTCGCCTACTAAGGCAGTGTGTTGGTAGGCAAGGTTCCTTGACATTGAGAAACACCCTTAGAAATCTTGGTGTTTTCTTTGACAAAGAGATGTCTTTAGAGCAGGGGTGTCCAACTCCAGGCCTCAAGGGCCAACATCCAGCATGTTTTAGATGTTCTTCTGCTTCAACACACCTGATGCAGATGAATAGGTTGTTAACAGGCTTCTGCTGGACTTGCTGAGATGTTGCAGATTGGAATCAGGTGTGTTGAAGCAGGAAAACATCTAAAACATGCAGGATAGTGGCCCTCGAGGCCTGACTTTGGGCACCCCTGATCACTCTAAACTGCCTCTACCATTTGAGAAACATCTCTAAACTCAGGTCACGGGTACCCATAGATGATCTTGAGATGATTATCCACACCTTTGTGTCGTCTCGTTTAGACTGTAACAGTCTGTTTTCTTGTCTAAACAATAAAGAGTTATCCTGTTTGCAACAGGTCCAAAATTCTGCAGCGATTTCCATTAGTCTATCAGATAGACTTCAAAATCCTTGTACTGACTTTCAGAGCTCTGCATGGTCAGGCCCCGGTCTATATTTGACACCTTACTCCGCTGGACTCTGTGGTCCTCTGCCCAAAACCTGCTTGTAGTCCTCAAGACGTATAAGACACGAGGAAATCGGTCTTTCCAAGCTGTGGTCCCCAAACTGTGGAATTCCTTGCCCCTGCCACTCCGTGGGGCTGACTCCATAGAGACCTTTAAAAAGGAACTGAAGACGTTGTTCTTCAGCAAAGCCTTTTGCTGATACGTTTTATGTTGTATTTGCATTTCCTGTATTTTGTATCTTGATGTTTGTACAGTGCTTTGTGATTTCTATCTGCGAAAGGCGCTTTTATAAATAAACTTTACTTACTTACTTACATACTGTAAACTCTCAGTTATACTTAAAGAGGCCATTTCATACAAATTTCATGACTTTGTGGTTATTTCTTAAGTATTAACCAGTAATATGAAACATTTTATATCTAAAAAAATGTCACGAAACACTGATTAACAGACCTTTCAATCTGTCTGGGTGAAGATTTGGCTGGGTTTGTAGGCTTTGGCAGCAACTCATTAATATTCATTATTTGAATTTGCTTGACTCTGATTGGCTAACAAACTAGCCTATGAGAGCAAGGTATACTGTTGCCCCACTGTGCATGGCAACAGGACACATTTTCTCTTCCTGTTTGCTATGTGTTTATGCTAACAGCTTTTAGCCAGCAGCATGCTAGGCATGGTTTCAACTGCAGGAGCTGATGAATACTAACAAACAAAGGAGTTGTGATGAAACAGATACAGGCCGTTAGAACTCGGGAGAACTCGGGTTTTATCACCACCTGCGTAGTTTGAGAGATAAAAACTGAAAGAGAAGTTGTTGACCTGTTTTCACCCACTATGAAGGTAAGAACACCTGTGGAGCTAAAATATTCAACAGAAACCTCAGATAAACCATTTTTAATGGAAGGGCCTCTTTAAGTCACGTAATGCAGGACAATGCAGTGCAAAACATAATGGAGAGTTTAGAGCCTGCACAATGTTATTCAACTCCTTTCAATTCAGTTTTATTTATAAAGCGCCAGTTCATAAAAAAGATTAGTTCAGGGCACCTTACAGAAACACCAAGTCCAATTCATTTCAATACACCAGATTCATGGTTAATTTTATGAAAATATTTCCAGCAGTTGTAATCAGATATTATAAGTTATAAAATCTCAATTATCATTTTAAAAAGTCCAATCTTAAAAAACAGTTGACTAAAGGATTAATTTCTGTTTCACATTAAGTAGCAACAGAATTGTCCTAATCATAAAGTTTTTAGTATAATTTCCAGACCTACATGTAGGTCAGCAATATAAGGATCATTGTATTTATTTAAAAAAATACATCAGTTTTAAGTATCTCACAGCTAGGCTCTTGTTCTACATGGGAATTCCCATGTCTTTAATTGCTTAATGGGATTAATTACTTGATGAGGAAGAAGAGTAGTGAGTAGTTAAAGTCTGTTGCAGTTTCACATGCCGGGGATGCCTGGAGGCCAATTCTATGGATTTGTTGCACAGCTGTGCTTTTAGTGTTGAGTTACTCAGGTGGAAGTGGCTCGCTTCTTTATCTCAACTCGTATAGAACAGAGAGGCCAAAATAAATAAAATAAAACAATTAAAAATAGTAAAAAATTGAATGTAGTTTTCAGTTTTTCTCCAGAGAACTGAGCCCAAAAAAGGGCTGCGATAGAAGAAAATGTGTTGGTGGTCTGAAGCAATGACAGCGTAGCATGTGCATACACACATGGATACACACGTTTAAGCTCCTAACCCCTTCCCTCCCCCAGTGTCCTTCTAATTGGACTAAGGGTGAAGAAAGAAAACAGGTGGGGGTAGAGGCATGAATACATCTAAAATAAAAAAAACTCTCTTCATGTTCTCTAGAAAAAGTTAGAGGAATGAGTCCGGATCTGCATACTTGTTGTTTGTAGTACATTATAGAACAACACAAAGACCCACAGCCAGCATTTTCACATTCACAACATTATATTATATTATATTATATTATATTATATTATATTATATTATATTATATTATATTATATTATATTATATTATATTATATTATATTATATTATATTATAGTTGGGCTTTTAAATTTTATAATATTAATGGGTTAAACTTGAAGTCTTTAAAACGTATTAATTTTTGTTACTTATCTATGTTTTGGTGTCTTTCATGTTTGAACTAAATAATCTCCAGCAGAAATATCTGAAAACGAGCTGTACATCAGTTACAACTGTTCATGTTGATATAATTCATGCACTCGCCATTGAATATACTGGAATGTAGTTTCCCAACAGTTTTTATGAGACAGTTATTGTTCTGCGTGTTTGTAGCGGGTCGCTTTTGTCTATTAAAGGTTTTGCAGAGGTGCTGAACCAGAGATGGTTGCAAAACACATTAGCGAACAGAATTTTGGTGTCACCTAACTCACATTTGGAGAGTTAAGTGGAAATGCCATACTACAGCCTTTTACTCAAGAAGTATACAGATTAGGTTCCCAAAAACTATTGTGGTTCTGTATCCTGGTGTAGATGACAAAATTAGACTCATAAAAATAATAATTATGTGTTTAAGCCAAAAAAGAGAGTTTAATTTCTAATTTATTATTAATATTCATAATTTTTCAGTTGTATTACTTCTACACTGAAACTAATGATTTAAAGACAATGAGATGCTGCTCAGATGAAAAGGTTTTAGATTTTTAGGTTTGTGAATATGTTTTACTTCTACTTGAGAGCATAAGTCAATTAGATTCAATTTTATGTAGCTAGCTTAAACTGAAGAAAAATCTTTTGTTGGATTTGTTAGGCGCTAGAATATTATTAACCATAAAATGAGTGTGAAGTTTTCTAACATTTAATTCTGTGAAGACAAACTGATATTCGTTTTTTGGTGATGTTTCCTGATTTCTCGGCAGTCTAGAACAATCTACATGAATAAACTGGCTGCTTGTCTGAAAAGAAAACTCTAGAAACAAGAAGAGTTTCACCTTGACCAAGATATTGTGAAAAATCTAAACTTTAAACAAGTAAATAAACCCTTTTTCTTAAATCAATGAATGGTGCATAGCTTTGATGATTTGTGAAGGCAAACAAAGGCGGCGCGTGCCGGCGACTGGCCCAGCCTTGGAAACGGGGCTTCTCATCAAAGCCAAAGCAACCCTCACACACTTTATTTATGCTGTTTTGTTATTTTTTATAAAAGTTCATTTTTTCCTGTGATTTCACGCTCTCATGTGAGGGTTCAGGATTATTGTTTAAACGAAATATTTTAGACGTTTGGATCACAGAATGGAACCAACAATGTCGGCAGCTTTCAGTCACAGTGTTTTATGACATTTAATGACCAAAACAAAGACAAATAAAAAAAAAACTGTCCATGCAATCCCTGTAAAATCAGTTTAAATTATTAGTATATTGTTTGCTGGTACGTCGCTGTTTACCTTTGGACACCTCTCAGCTCAAAATGTTGTGATAAGGTTTTCTATGGGGCCAAATTTCTACAAATCGTATCCGTCTGGTGGAACTGATCACATCATTAAGCCACTTTAGGAGCATACATATCAGGCTGGTTTATAAGAGGTATAACAGTCATAAAATTTATCAGAAGTTCATTGTAGCAACATGAAAGAAAAATGAGAAACACAGTCGTCTTTGTCTGTAGCCATATACATAATATATATATGAACATTTGTACCACGTTTCACAAGTTTCAAGATATTTCACAACAACAGCACCAAAGAGTGATTCTTCAACCCCACTAATACATTCATTCATTCAGTCATTATTTTCCAAATATACTAATAATCTATTAATTACAGAGGTGAATAATTTACAATAAAATAGCAACTTTAAGGTACAATTCTCAATTCATTATTTTATACAGTAATGCCATTCGTTCTCCTCATCGGCCTAAATCTGTTGTAAAGGCTGTGGATTTTGTTTTGTATTTTTATCACAAGGAAAGGCAATTATATTGTCTCAGTGATTGAAAACCTTGTTTCTTCAAAGTGTTCATCCAATTAAGTTGCTTCCTAATGCTGAAAAGCATTTTTTTTGTCCCTTAGCAACTCATTTGTCACGTCAACACAGAAAAGAAACTGTACACCAAAATTCAGAGAAGTCACAGTGGTATTTAAAGCACAGACAGAAAGAAGGTGAAAAACAAACAAACAAAAAGCTCCAGGTACGAGACAAAAATACCACAATGTGAAGACTTTGCAAAATGTCAAAATCTTCACCAAACCATGAAGGAAACAACATCAAACATTCAACTATCATACTGAGACAACACTTTTTCATTTGGTCCAAACAGAAACTGGTTTATAAAGGATCTGTAAGGCGGGATGTGGGGAAGCATCTGCATGTCTTCATTATAAACGTTGTGTTTGGAGGTGATACTGACCTCTCAGTGACCCTCACACACACACACGCCTTTCAGCTTCACTCATTGTGCTGAGTTTATATTCTAAACTCTGATCTGCTGAGTGGAATCCTGCAAACTGCTGCTCAGGTGTTTGACGTCCCGCGTACAGCGTCTGCTTACTGCAGTGACGTGCATTCACCCAACAAGATAAACACCATTCAGAAAGAGACCTTCACCTTTAAAGATCCTGCTGCACACTATGTGGCACTACTTTGTTTTTCTGCAGCTGCATTCTACAAACGTGAGATATTTCTCAAAGACAAAGTCTGAAATCTCTCAACACTCGTGTTTTTCTTTGTTATAAACGTTCTGGTTGAACATTCGATGTAAAATCCTTCCACCACTACCTTTTATCTGTTGGCTGAGCTCGTGATGGACTTTGTGTTCTTCCTTGTAAAAAGCGCCAGATGTGCAGGAATATGTAAGCTGTTACAGAACGTGACACCGACAGATGACAGACACATTGCAAAACCAAACAAAGACAGGAACAACCAAGAAAACAACTAAAATGCATCCAGAGGCGAGAGGAATCCTTACAGGGATAAAAACATCAATCATTCCAGAATTTTCTTGTCCATGGATTCTTTGCCATTGGTCCGTGAGTAAGGCTCAAAGGCAGACGAGCTCAAGTAACGAGCGGAAAGTTCCTGCAGGTTGCCGGCCAGAGAACCCGTTATGGCGAGGGGGTTTGATGAGATGCGGGTGGCGACGCCGCTGAGTATGGATGGCATTGGGAAGCTGAAAAGGCTGTGAGCCGCTGGCGAGCTCTGCAGGCCTGCAACCGTCCCCGAACTGGTGACAGTAGGCAGCGGAGGGCTGCCGCCCGCCGTCCCGCTGCTTCCCCCACTGCTGCCACTACTATTGCTAGCCATGGCCATGGAGGGGGGGCGCAGGGCAGTGCCCAGAGAGCCGCTGCCACAGTGGGGCAGGAGGCCCGGCAGACCAGGGGGCGTCAGCAACCTCCCCTGCTCCAGAAGTCTGAGGACGCTACAGGTCGCAGCTGTTTCTGACACCACTGAACGCAGCTCCGAGTCCTTCCCCTGGTCCTTCTTCTGCTTGGTCCGACGGTTCTGGAACCACACTTTCACCTGGGAAATACATGCAAGAGAACAGTTCAAATATGTGTGGTTATTACAGGTATTCATGTCAGTCCATGTGAGATCTCATACTGAAACAGGTGCATATAATAACGCAACAGTTACACTGAATCACTACAGACACTTAATTGGAGCAGGAAGTTCTCAACAGTCTGTCTTTACAGATTAAATCACGCCGCGTTGCAAATACTACCTGTCCTCCAACGATCGAAACACGCCCCTTCAAATACTCACAAACATATACATACAGATGTATATATATATATATATATATATATATATATATATATGAAGGGAGGCGCCTCCACACACACACACACACACACACACACACACACACACACCAGATAATAACTGTATGCAGTGAAGGAGCCACAGAGCGACGACTCATTGTGATGACAAAGAGAAAGTTAATTCAATCAAAACTTGCTGAGATTTCTTTTCACATGTTCTTAACTTGATCCGTCTCACGTACAACAAAAGCTTCACGCCTGGTTTCAGATCCAAACGGTTCGTCAGCTCACGAAGATAAAACCAGCTGATTCTAACAAACATGATGGTTCTGCTGAGAGCAGGATTTACCACGTGTTAAACTCATTTCTGTTGATCAGTCAGAGTCTCAAACATTCATATTTATTACTTTCAATATGTTTTGACTTTAATATCAGCTGAAGTTGTGAAACAGCTAAAAAACAACAGCTGTATTTCTTTGTTTTGTTTTTAAATTTTTGTGCTTTTCTCTGCTTTTTATCTTTCTGAGTTAAACATTTTTCCAAAATATTTTACTATTATTAAAATAACATTTAATTAACTCAAAATATACAAAAATTCAGAAGTTGTAATCTGGTTTTATTTCATAAATAAATTATTAATCTATAAAACCAGGTGATTTATTAGTCTCCATCCAAACATCCTGACATGTTCACAATTCAGATGTCAATTAAATTCATGTGAAAACTGACTGATATCCAGTTTATTATTATTATTATTATGAGTCTCCAGTCACATCAGAATGTTTTCCTTCTCTTCATTTGATGGTTTGAACTTGTCGCTGGTTTTCAGGAAGCGTCTCGTATCAAGAGAAGAAGCTCCATCGTTCACAGCAGAAGGAACGTCTGCTTCTTTTAAACTAAAGGCCGACTATCATTCAAACAAAGATGATTAAGCAGGCACAGAAAATGGCTGTCGTTCTTTAATGCAACAACCTCGTTAATTTCACCACATTCGGACGTTTCAGCAGGAAAACATCAAGGGATGGAGGATTGTTTTCTACACGACCTTTAATAAGCAAAGAAACGTCCTCACACTTAAAACCAGTTTAAAATTTATATAAAAAAACCAACTGCTTGATGCAAAAATAAGAAAAAAGTAAAAAGTGAGAGTAAAGAGTGGTGAGTTCATCCTGACGTGGCGATTAATGAAGGGACCAGTGTTTGTTGTTTTGTGAGAATTGGCTGACCTCCTGCAGACCTTCGCTCGAGGTCAACATCCTTCAGCCGAGCTGAAAGCCACAACACATTAACACCAAAGACCACGTCGCCGATGCTGCTCATTACGCTTCTATTAGCTGCTTCACACAGCTGCTACAATAAAAAGTTCAATCAAATATTGAAGTAAATTTCAGCAGTTTTAAACTGCAGCGAGTATCAAAATGTGAGTCAGTAATTTGCTGCGTGTCGGTGTTAGACAGAGAAACCTGTTATACACACACACACACACACACACACACACACACACACACACACACACACACACACACACAGCTCTCAGATCTGTCAAAAACAAATACAATCATCTTTATTACACAGAGACGTCCACCTGCCTGCTTCCACATCATACATGTAAATACCATGTATGAACATGTGGAATCTAGAAATAAAACTATAAATCACTGCAGCTCTTATTTAATCAAATCATATGTTAAATTCTGTGAGTCAAACAAATAAAAACTGGAATCAAAATGTTTTTTAATCGTAAAAGATCAAATTATTGTTTTAATTCACTGAAACAAACTGATTGTTATTTCTAAAAGAAAGAAAATCAGAATGTTTAAATTCCTAAAAGCTTCCTGTCGGTTATTTAAAGGGTTAAATATCATTGAGTTGTGTAAATTAATTTATCCTCGTCTCTGATGAAGGAAGTGTTCTTAAATGATGGTAAAACAATGAAATAAAGTTCAAACACATTGTGGAATTCAGTAGAAAACACACACACACACACACACACACACACACACACACACACACACACACACACACACACACACACACACACACACACACACACACACACAAAGGGATTCTATATAGGTTTAGTCTTTAAATCAGTTAAAACAAAAAGGTGATTTTTGTCTAAAAATATTTCATGTAAAATAAATAGTTTGTATTTTGATAAGTCTGTAAATTACCTGAGTTTCAGACAGATTGAGCTGACGGGCCAGTTCAGTCCGTTCCCTTCCCACCACGTACTGACATCTCTGAAACTCCATCTCCAGACGGTAGAGCTGCTCGGCGGTGAAGGAGGTGCGGGTTCGCTTTGGTCTGTCCAAATCCAAACCCTTTGGCAGGAGGATCTCACGGATGGATCCTTTAGCATCTGCAGCAAGGAGCGTTTTCATCAGTCACAACTAAAAACCCTTCACTCTCAGACGCACGCAGGTTTATTATAATAATATTAATGCTGTTGTGAGAAATAAAAGTGATTTGTTTAAGTGACAGGAAGTGGTTACTGTTTATTTAATAATTTTATTATTACAGAATTTAAAAGTCCATCTGTTAGTTTGATGGAAAAATAAAACTCATGAAGCCAAACCAAAATAAAAAATAAAAGCATGTAAATATGTATATTTTACTTATTGAAAAAGCACTCACATAAAAATATTATCTATCTATCTATCTATCTATCTATCTATCTATCTATCTATCTATCTATCTATCTATCTATCTATCTATCTATCTATCTATCTATCTATCTATCTATCTATCTATCTATCTATCTATCTATCGTGTGTGTTTTTATGTTGTTTTTTAATTTAAATATTTTTATATTGAACATTTATTATCTCTAAAAATGTTTCACAGTAAATTTAAGGAAGGTCAAATTGGACATTTTAACAGCATATTAGATTTATATATTTATTTATTAATAAAGAAAAGGCTTTTACTATTTAACAATTTGATTTTTTTATGTTTATTTAATTAACTTACATGTGTTTGAGATCGTGTTCTACGTTTTTATTTTCTATTTTAGACATTTTAGTTTTGTTGCTGCTGTTATTGTGTTTGACTTTTTATTTTTATACTATTTAAAACTCAAAATGAAAAAACAAATAAAAGACCAGTTTTTCACTAAGAGGGATATTTAACAGATAGATTGTAAATTATTTTAAATTTCCCTGACTTATCAGCCTTTTCTGAATAGATAATAAATTACATCCGTTTAATTAAGTGAAGTTTCATCTTACAGCTTCATGACACTGAGACATTCTATATAACAGATTAAATCTTTTCAGATTAAGACAATCTCCGGTCTAAACAGACAGAAAAAGCCCAAGTTTTACCTCGGACGAGGATCCTCCGGCAGTAGTCGGGGTCCCCCGCGCTCCCCCTGTTCTTTTCGCAGTTATCGATGGTCCCAGAGGAGGAAAAGGAGTCCTGCTGTTCCTTAAGGAAGCTTTTGGACAAGCTGCCCTGGGAATTTTTACCGTCCTTCCCCTCCTTTAGTCCATTCTTCAGCACCATGGCTTCAGTCTCTTGGTTGTACCTGACCTCCATGCTCACTTTATCCTCTGCGGCTCCTCCGTCTCTGTTTTTCCTTTTGATGGGTGAAATAGGAAGGAGCCTACGGAGACGGCTAAACGGTGCAAGTTTTCAAAACAACAACCTTTCAGCAAACCGGAGTCAGCTACCTAATGTTTGGTGAAATACTTTACCACCTGACCAATGAGCCTTATTGTCACTGATCAAGTTCCCTCGCTCAATGATCATAGACTTCTCAGTGAAACTTAACAGTAATTCAATGCCCCCCCTCCTTCGTTACATAGACACCGGGCTGATAGATGATCTCCAAATAATCATAGCCATGGATGCGCACTCGCTGTTTCAACTGATTACGGTAATTTTGCTGCCTCCACATTTGCGTAACCTCATGAATATACTAAATTGTTTGTGGAAATAGATCAGGTCTTGATAGAGGGGTTTGCTGGTCCCGTCCCCCTCAGTTTGCCTGCTCTCAGCCCATGGAATCAAGACAAATGATTGGTCTTGTCTTGCAACCAAGCCTTCATGGAGGAACACAATCACAGAGGTATGAGTTTTCCAGAGCCAATAAAAGTTCCCAGGTATTTCATTCCTCCATCTGCAGCTCGCAGGCGGACATTTCCCCCCCGACTTTAAGGAGCACGCCTGATTGTTGCGGCATGTCAGCGAACTTTGATCCTGCTTTTCGCTTTGGCGATCAACAGAAGTCTGCAATGTCCAAATCTCACCACTATGCTGCTGGAGAAACCGGGAGAGAGCCAGAGGAGGAGAGAGAGAGAGAGAGAGAGAGATAAGTAGAAAAGATACCTAACAAATCCTCATCCAGCAAAATGTATGAAGGCGATGCAGTAATGACGGATTCCTCTGTAACATGATTTCTGTTAAATGTTCCTCCTTTTCCTTCATGGTCCTGTTTTCAGTCAGGAAGCAGTGAGACGAGGTCCCGGCTGTTAACGTCTCCCCTTCGCTGTTTTAATGATTGCACTCCAGAAGCCGTACTCGCCTCTCATAATCTTAACCTGCGTGTTTTAAAAAGACAAAAAAAGGAGAACAAAACTTGTCATTAGGCTGTCTACACTCCCTCGCTCACACGCATACCCCTGGAATGGCCCCTGCCTCTCTCCAACACTCGCCCTCCAGCCCACCACCCACCCACCCAATCACCAACTCTTAGCTATTTTCATTGTCAGTGCAACAATATCTCTGAACACAGCAGTGGCCGGTAATCCAATAAGACCATTGATTAGGCCACAATGATTCAATTCAAACCAGTGGCCTAGTGCAAGGAACAGTCTCTGGCCCTTCTTGTCACCTTAGCTGGCCAGAAGCCCTCTTCAAGCTGCACCCTCTTTGAGTGCCATTCATGCTTTTATGGGAAACGGAGAGGAAAAGGAGTGAAAGATGGCAATTATCTAATTGGACTATTAACAAACAAATCTGCAGTGTGGCTGCCGGCAGCAGGTTTGAGGTGGATTTAAGGTCTGCATGTTGGACTAACTTTATTCACTCTGTGTTTGGGGGCTGCTGTGTGGAGTGGGGCAGCATCTATTGTTTGAGAAAGGTAAAAAGGAGCGACTAAAGAGGACGCGGGCTTCGCAGGCTGTGGTGCAGCCTGGGAAAGAGGCAGCAGCGCCGCTTCCTCTCAGCAACATACAATAGTTAGAGGAGAAAAGACTCTGCAAATTATTACACGCTGCGTGTACAAAGAACGCTGCACATTGTTGCCTTCATATTGTCTACAAGTCATCCTCTTTTATTTTATATTAATCCTGACAGGTTGGAGAAAAACATGCTTTTCTTCAAAAACGCAAACAACTGTAAATAAATAAATAAATATGATTTATTTCCTGTTTTCTAACTTGATTTTAAGAGGACTAAAGCAAAAATAGTCTGTCACAATGTCAAAGAATTTGTCCTTAAAGGAACATTCCTGCTTCCAGGATACAAAAGCAGCCGAATCAACTAATAAACACAATGATCGGACTAATTATTGACTCAATACATGCGTTTAATATCACTAACACAATCAAATACACATTCTGTCTGTATATATCAACACTCTGTTATTTATCAGATTCATATTCGTTGAGTAAACACTCATTTTAAAAATGCTTTAAAGCTCCACCATATAAAGAGAAAGGCTCGGCAGTTTTTGATGAAAACAGACTCCATTATGTTGAAAAGCCTTAAGGGAAATGAGCCTTAAGTGTTTTCAGTGATGTCATAAGACAGACGGAACATTACAGGCTCATGTTGTCAAGCTGCAGCATTTGGTTTGAGTAACCTCGTTCACGTTACATCAGGTAAAATAAACGTCACCAAAAGAAAAGACGTTTGTGTTTGACGGATCATTTCTTTGTTTTTTGGGATTAAATCCGTCACTACTGGAAACTTTGTTTATTTCCTGTTAAATGAACCAGATTTGTAGGAACGTGTGACTGTGGGTTGAGCAGCAGAGTTGAGTTTTTGTGTTACAACCATGAAAAACTTGTTAAATCTTCTTTGCTAATTCCAAACAGCTGGTTCTGCTGAGGTGCTGACAAACTGGCTGCTGATTGGCTCCTGGTCTGCAGCACCTGTGATCATGGACAAACCCAGACACGGGCTGTCTGGAGACCATCAGGTGGTCCTCGACAGGAGCAGGGGCATGACCAGAGCTGGAACGGGCTGAGGAACATCCACCAGGACCCGCTCTGGCTAATGGATCTGGATTTAGAGAGAGGCCTCACTCAGGACCTGCTCAGACCTGACAGACAGACCCCTCTAGCTGAGATCTGGGCAGGGGCCACAATGGTGGCTTAGATGGGGCTCCAGGACCTAAAGAGTGTGTGTGAGAGGTCCTGGAACTCTCCTGTAAGAAGGTGATGTTGAGACTTCCTGGTTTCCTGGTCCAGGTCTGTTCAGACTCTTCTGTCAGAGATGTGGGCGTGGCAGTAGAGCAGAGTTGTTGTTCCTGCTCTAAGGTTCTAGATAGTAAAACAGCCTTAAGGTGCAAAGCCAACAGTTGGACTGGGATGTGGACGGGAGACGGTGGTCCTGGTCTTCAAGGTGTCAGCAGAGATACTGAGTCAGGTGTTTTGGAGCAGGGAAACAGATAACACATGCAGGATGGTGTCCCACCAGGACCTGGACTGAACACCAGTCTGTCACACAGACACAGTTTGTTCTGATTCCTTCCTGGTCTTTCTCATTCCAGAGAACATTCAAACAACGATCCTAATTAAGGTGATGATGCTCAGAAAGGTGATCTGGGATTTCTGAGTCACTGAGTGGGCCAGAAGCTGAGTACACTCTAAACATACACTCGTCAAACTTACTGTAAAAAACTGCATTAGAAACATTTTTAGATCTCCTTATCGATGGAAAACAGAGCAGAACATTTAACATGCAGCAGATACTTCCTGGTTCTCTCTCTCTCTCTCTCTCTCTCATTCTCTCTCTCTCTCTCTCTCTCTCGCTCTCTCATTCTCTCTCTCTCTCTCAAGTCCTGCATTCTTTGTGGGGGGGGGGGGGTTGAGTAAATTGTTTCCGTTTACATTATGCCAATATTTTACATAAAAGATACAAACTGACTTTTCAAAAACATTTAATCAAATTTTAAAGGTTGTCTGTTTATTATATAAGTGATAGTTAATTAGGGAATTTATTTCTTCCATTCGAGTAGTGGGGTGTCATCTCCACAGCCCCTGGTGATGGTGGGGGGGGGTTCAGGGACTTTACCAAGGATATTTTAGCATGTGTCATGGTGGTGCATGGGATCAAACCACTGGCTACACAGATGAGCTGCAGGTGTGGTGGTTTGAGACCCAGATGAGCGGTGCACCATCGTCAGAGAGGACGGGATTCATTCATTTAATATACGTATCTCTCTACATGCAGTAGTAACAACACTTGTACTGGATTTTTACTGGATGCTGTTTCATCTCCTCTAAACTGCACAAAGTCAAAGAGTTGGTAGAATTATAGTTAGTTGTTACATTAACCAGTTATCCTAAACTATTACTAGTTACATTAATTTAACATTTAAAATCAAGTCATCACCTAAACCAGAAACAGACACAGTCTTCAGACGAGGCTGAGAGAGATGTCGTGCACGTTAGCAGGTCTGAGCGCAGCGAGACGACACACAGGGTAGCGACTGCCCTTCAGGACGGTCTGTCTAAAGCAACGACTTCAGAGCAGACACTCAGGTCTCAAAACCAAAGATCATTTATTTTCTTCCAAATTAGAAAATGTTAGCAGCTGAGAACAGGCAGAAACCTCTGGAACATCTGGTCCGACATGGAAGACCTGCAGATCTGAACATGTGTCCTGGAATGAGGATCAGGACACTCCAGGCCTTGAGGACCTCTTCATGTCCTAACAGGATCCTGCAGAAGCTACTGGACCAGCTTACAGAGTGTCTCCAGGTTCTCCAGGATGTTTGGAACAACGTTCCTGCAGAGTTTCATGCATGAAGACTTGATGCTACTTTAAAGTCAAATATTGATTTGATTCAGATTTTCTGTACAATAATACAATCAAGGGGCTGCACGGTGGTGCAGTTGGTAGAGCTGCTGTCTTGCAATGAGAAGGTTGTGGGTTTGAATCCGGGCTGGGATCTTTCTACATGGAGTTTGCATGTTCTCCCCGTGCATGTGGTGTGAGTGGTTGTTTGTCTCTCTGTGACCCTGTTATGGACTGGCCACCTGTCCAGGGTGTCCCCCACCTCTCGCCCAAAGACTGCTGGAGACACCGGCTCCCTGCGACCCTGAACAGGAAGAAGCAGGTCTAGAAGATGGATGGATAAGACCTTTATTTACATGATAGCATTTTCAACGTTTGCAGTATTTTACATATACTGATCATTTAGTTCCTGAGAGACGTCGCTGTGAGGCCACATGCAGATGGGATCTTCCTTTTATCTAATCAAGCACGCTTTGACCTGTTGGAGGTGAAATATAACGTCTTTATGTCTCAGATATTGTTCTACCCACTCAAAGAACAGGATTATTTAGACGTGATTAAATCTCCACCTGACTGATAAAAGGTCTCACCTGTCCTGTTACAAGCTGCTTTTTATTCCATATCTCAAGATCTAATCTAGAATAAATTAATAATCAAATGAAAACGTCTACATTTCTATTCTAATATAATTGTCTCAGTATGTGTTTGTATGGGTATCCTAGTGTGGATTCCTCCCACACACACACACACACACACACACACAGAAAGCTGTGAAGTAGCCACACCACCGCAGACTGAATCACCGGCATCATCCTGCACTATTACAGTCATCATTTTAACATATCAAGCTTCAGTGACATTCTCTAAAATGTTGACCAGTTTTCATTATTTCAGAACGGAAATAAGAGGTATTTTCAGAATATATTTATCATCTGGTCAGAAAGAGTCCCAGAAATCCAAATCCAGCCCAAATTGTTCCAGCGGCAGGACGGAATGATGGGGTGAAATTTCAGCTTATTTCTCAGGAGGAAATGGTTCCGCTGAGATTCCAGCATGTTTATAATGTCTGCGTCGCCTCGGTGATTGCACCACATGCAGTCAGTTAAACACAGTGTGCAATTTCAGCCACTAGTGGTCTCTCAGTCAAAACAATAAAATATGACACACTGACAAAATCGCTTGAGGTGGTAAAAGTTTCCCCTTAATGACTGATTGTAGATGAAAATCTACCTGATGTTACTTACACTCAGGTAAGAGTTGTTCATGCTGCAACATTCATTCATTCATTATATGTAGCTGCATTTTAATGAAACATCCAAAAATATAAACCTGATGATTTATTTAACTGCAACATTCAACAGTTTGTGGAAGATGTAAAACTTTAGTTTGAAATTCATTTTTCACATTTAGGTAAATTATTATTTAGATAAAGTTTTCTTGTTTTCAGACACTAAAATGTAGAAAACTGGTCAGTTTAAAGGTGGAAATGTTACACAAGTTTTATTTAGCATTAAAACAAACTAAAGAAATTGCTCTATTAGTTCTTTCTGTACTTGTTTCTGGTTGGCTTTTAGTGGTCCTGTTATTAAAACCCAGGGCTACTTTGCACTTTCTGGCAAAGCCGTTTGGGTTCTCTTATACAAGGTGGGTTGCAGTGAAGAGCGCAGGCCTTGGAAAGCCTTGATGTCTGAATAACAACACGGTAACTCAAGATGAATGGTTATATTCAAAGCCCTGCTTTACGTTTACAAATGTGGTGATTATGTTCCACAGTGAGAGAGCAAGCTGTTCTTGAACCCTCTAAATGGAGAGCCAGATTCCCTCTGTGGTGGTGGGGGGGGGGGGGGGGGGG
>SSNP01000049.1:876314-927571 GCA_006937955.1 Pachypanchax playfairii
GGGGGGGGGGGGGGGGGGGGGGGGGGGGGGGGTATACTGACGGCTGGGCTCTGTGCGTGTGGCGCTTTTTTCACTGTTAATTTTTTCCTCCATCAGTTCCTTCATGTTCTGCAAAACAGTCTGTGATAGTGTCGTAAAAATAAAAGTCTCTACAAATTAATTAAGTTTACGCTGTTAAAGTTTACGTGTAAAATCTCTGAACACTTTTAGCAGCTGATCTAATAATTGTGATTATTTACGTTGGTCTGAACCAGATGTTCTCAGGACAAAGACGTCTTTAAGGACGGGGTGTCTTCTCATACGAGACATTCAGCTGCTGCAGAACTGTAACACCTGAAGACAGTTTCACTTTTCTTAAAGATTTTTACATTAAAAAGTGAATAATTAATAAGAATTATTTGTATTATTTGGAGACCAGTCTGTATAACAAACATGTACAAACTGATTTACATGTTTAATTCTGATGGACAGAAGCGTCAAAAGTAATTTGAACTTTCCAAGAAGTTCTCTTCATCCTTTAATACTATCTACTGACTTATATAACATCTGGATCAGCTGGTTGGTTAGAGGCAAAAGTTATAAAGTTCTGAGGCGAGTTTAATAGTTTAAACTTCGGAAAATAATAAATTTATTATTAGAATGAATCTATTCAGAAGCTAATTGTCAAGTATCATGTAAATCACAAACATGGTGTGATTATAGACGGTGTACAAGGAGCTCACAGGTTGTTTGTATTTAAAATGTTACATGTAATTTAGTTTATTTTGGACAGAAAACATCTTAGTGCTATTGTACTAATCTGCTGTTGACATACCAGACAGCCTAAAACCTTCAACAAAGCTTCAGCAGTAATTGATTTTTCCTTTTTTTCCTGTACATTCTCTGTGAGTAGTTTTAAATAACACTCTTTTGTCCCACAGACAGCAGGTCTTGCTGTAGTAATTGTCGCAGGTGTAATTTGAGCAGGTCCTTTGTGTCTCTGCAACAGTTTCGTCCCCACCGGCAGCCATGATGTGCATCGAGACGAAAGCAAACAGGCAACAATGAAAAGAGTCATAAAAGCTTTGAAAATAAATTGTTTTTTAGCACACGGCCCAGATGGATCTTTTTTAATCAGAGCTAATCTTTTAGGCGTGTTTGGAAACATGAAGGTTTGATTGTGAAGCGGCGCTGCTCTCTGTTTAACCTCAATTTATCTGAAAAGGATAAAAAAAAACAGATTTTACCTTTTGAGAGCTGCTGGACTAAACACACCTTTAAAGAATCCTACGATAATTATAAAATAACACAATCAAACTTCTTTATGTTTCAAACTGAGTGAAAAGTTTAAGATTTGAATCATTTCAAAAAGCTTTATGGACACCTTCGTTCCTCCAAGCTGCTCTAACAGACTCGTTCATGGAAACATATTATGGTGTTTATTACTGATGTTGTCAACAACCGTAAGCAGAAAAAAATCATTCTGGAATAAACTAGTACAGTCCAGGACACTAACGATTTCTGATGCTCAAAGGAACAACTGCTCACTAGTCATTTTTCTACATCGTTATTTAGTTTGAATACCAGAGTTTCTATAAGAGTGAAATAACAATAGATAAACGTGAAAAAGGAGAAACGTTCAATAATTTGATAATTGGGTCTCAAACACCAAAAAGAAAAAAGACTTGGCAGGCGACGCCGACTTCCTGAAGTCGTCAAGTCAAATTAACTTTACTCCTCTGATAGAATTTTTCTCCTTCCATTAAAAATTATACAAAAATAAAAAAAATGTTTTTAAAGAAATGTCACCAAAAGGAAAAAAAAAACAAATTAAATGGAAGAATGTGATTAATGTGTATTTTATTCATGTGTTTGTATCTTTGGTTTTAAAATAATAAAAATACCAGAAATAAGATGTTTTATATAGAAAAGCCTCGACTCGAAGGGATTTAATGCAGAACAACAGACAGGATCCCAGATTCGTCTCTGGGGTGTCATGTGACCACCATCCACCCCCGTATCCTCCCACTGATTTTGGTGCAGCTCATAAATGTGGAAACATTCATTCAAAAACATTTCCTGTGAACATAATCAAGCCTGTGATTAGATTGCACCTATAAGCATAACCAGGAAAACATTGTCATTCTATAGGAAGACAACTTCTAGGTCACAGGACTGATTATATGCACAAAGGAAGCTAATCTCAAAGGGCGGCGCTCACACAAAAGGCACAAGAGATGCTGAAAGAGGACGGAGCTGTTAAATGTAGACATCTCATGATGTGTGGGAACTATTATGGTCTGGAAAAACAACCAGAACCAGAGAGTTCTGGGTAGACGACCTGCAACTCTTTGGATCTTTTAGTTTCACTGAGTGAAGACAGCGGTGATGTTTCTGCTTCAGACAGCGTCTCTCTGAAGGTGAAGATGGGATCTGCTTCTGGTTTATGTTCCGAGATTGATTTAACTTCCCATGTAAACACAAACAAACCTTGAAAACATTTTTAATAATCATTAGATTTACAACAGGGATCAATAAATTATTACTAAATTAGGAAAATTTCCAAACTGCACATGAAAGAGGAGAAAAAACAAAATGCAACAAATCTGAAAATATTTAAGACAATTTGTGGCTAAATTGCTAAAAAAAAAAAACAATTGCACAGCTGTGACCCATGTCCATGTGACTCACTCATAAACAATCCAGTTTCTCAAAAAGTTGGTAATCTGTTCAAAATATAAATAAAAATAAAACACAGTGATTAACAAACCTTATCAACTTGTATTTTATTCCCAATAAATATTCATAATAATAGAAACACGTCTTATAAAAGTTGGAACATGCAGATGTTTCGATCTCTTCTGTTAACATCTGTAAACATCTGGAGGTGAGGAGACCAGCTGCTGCAGGACTGTCTGATTCAGGACTTGAGCTGCTCCTGGTCTTTGTAGCTGGATTTTCTCATGTCATGATGTTGATGAAACATCTGGACTGCAGGCAGGTGAGTTCAACATCTGGACTCTTCTCCTGTGGAGCTGTTGTAATGGAGGCAGAACGTGGTTTAACATTGTCTTGCTGTAATATGCAGATGTTACTGCCCCCCCCCCCCCCTTTAGGTCCAGAGGAGATGCCGGTTAGGTCCAGAGGAGATGCTGGTTAGGTCCAGAGGAGATGCTGGTTAGGTCCAGAGGAGATGCTGGTTAGGTCCAGAAAGAGATGCTGGTTAGGTCCAGAAAGAGATGCCGGTTAGGTCCAGAAAGAGATGCTGGTTAGGTCCAGAGGAGATGCTGGTTAGGTCCAGAGGAGATGCTGGTTAGGTCCAGAGGAGATGCCGGTTAGGTCCAGAGGAGATGCAGGTTAGGTCCAGAAAGAGATGCCGGTTAGGTCCAGAAAGAGATGCTGGTTAGGTCCAGAGGAGATGCCGGTTAGGTCCAGAGGAGATGCTGGTTAGGTCCAGAAAGAGATGCTGGTTAGGTCCAGAGGAGATGCTGGTTAGGTCCAGAGGAGATGCTGGTTAGGTCCAGAGGAGATGCCGGTTAGGTCCAGAGGAGATGCCGGTTAGGTCCAGAAAGAGATGCCGGTTAGGTCCAGAGGAGATGCTGGTTAGGTCCAGAAAGAGATGCTGGTTAGGTCCAGAGGAGATGCTGGTTAGGTCCAGAAAGAGATGCTGGTTAGGTCCAGAGGAGATGCTGGTTAGGCCCAGAAAGAGATGCCGGTTAGGTCCAGAGGAGATGCTGGTTAGGTCCAGAGGAGATGCTGGTTAGGTCCAGAGGAGATGCTGGTTAGGTCCAGAAAGAGATGCTGGTTAGGTCCAGAAAGAGATGCTGGTTAGGTCCAGAGGAGATGCTGGTTAGGTCCAGAGGAGATGCTGGTTAGGTCCAGAAAGAGATGCTGGTTAGGTCCAGAAAGAGATGCCGGTTAGGTCCAGAAAGAGATGCCGGTTAGGTCCAGAGGAGATGCTGGTTAGGTCCAGAAAGAGATGCTGGTTAGGTCCAGAGGAGATGCTGGTTAGGTCCAGAGGAGATGCTGGTTAGGTCCAGAGGAGATGCCGGTTAGGTCCAGAGGAGATGCTGGTTAGGTCCAGAGGAGATGCCGGTTAGGTCCAGAGGAGATGCTGGTTAGGTCCAGAGGAGATGCTGGTTAGGTCCAGAGGAGATGCCGGTTAGGTCCAGAGGAGATGCTGGTTAGGTCCAGAAAGAGATGCTGGTTAGGTCCAGAGGAGATGCTGGTTAGGTCCAGAAAGAGATGCTGGTTAGGTCCAGAGGAGATGCTGGTTAGGTCCAGAGGAGATGCTGGTTAGGTCCAGAGGAGATGCCGGTTAGGTCCAGAGGAGATGCTGGTTAGGTCCAGAAAGAGATGCTGGTTAGGTCCAGAAAGAGATGCCGGTTAGGTCCAGAAAGAGATGCTGGTTAGGTCCAGAAAGAGATGCTGGTTAGGTCCAGAGGAGATGCTGGTTAGGTCCAGAGGAGATGCTGGTTAGGTCCAGAAAGAGATGCTGGTTAGGTCCAGAGGAGATGCCGGTTAGGTCCAGAGGAGATGCCGGTTAGGTCCAGAGGAGATGCCGGTTAGGTCCAGAGGAGATGCCGGTTAGGTCCAGAGGAGATGCAGGTTAGGTCCAGAAAGAGATGCCGGTTAGGTCCAGAGGAGATGCTGGTTAGGTCCAGAAAGAGATGCCGGTTAGGTCCAGAGGAGATGCGGTTAGGTCCAGAGGAGATGCTGGTTAGGTCCAGAGGAGATGCCGGTTAGGTCCAGAGGAGATGCCGGTTAGGTCAGGAGGAGATGCTGGTTAGGTCCAGAGGAGATGCTGGTTAGGTCCAGAGGAGATGCAGGTTAGGTCCAGAAAGAGATGCTGGTTAGGTCCAGAGGAGATGCTGGTTAGGTCCAGAGGAGATGCCGGTTAGGTCCAGAGGAGATGCTGGTTAGGTCCAGAGGAGATGCTGGTTAGGTCCAGAAAGAGATGCTGGTTAGGTCCAGAGGAGATGCTGGTTAGGTCCAGAGGAGATGCTGGTTAGGTCCAGAGGAGATGCCGGTTAGGTCCAGAGGAGATGCCGGTTAGGTCCAGAGGAGATGCCGGTTAGGTCCAGAGGAGATGCTGGTTAGGTCCAGAGGAGATGCTGGTTAGGTCCAGAGGAGATGCAGGTTAGGTCCAGAGGAGATGCCGGTTAGGTCCAGAGGAGATGCCGGTTAGGTCCAGAGGAGATGCCGGTTAGGTCCAGAGGAGATGCTGGTTTTTCTGGGTCACATGATGACCAGAGATACCTGGTAGTGTTCTTGAGCCCTAACGAGGTGTCCAGTAGAGAATCAGACCTGTTTTAAATGCAAATCATGTGAATCCAGCATTGACCTTTGACCTTTACTTTTAATTTGCTAAATCCTGATGATATTATTCATGTTGTAGATCTGAGTCCAGTTTTAGATGTTTCAGCAGGTCCTGCAGACACCTGTTAAAGACCTGTTCATCTAAACCAGGTGTGCTGAAGCACAACCACCTGAAACATGCAGGATAGTGGCCTCGAGGTCTGGATCCGAACACCCCGCTACGGGTCTGGATCTGAACACCCCGCTACGGGTCTGGATCTGAACACCCCGCTACGGGTCTGGATCCGAACACCCCGCTACGTGTCTGGATCTAAACACCCGGCTACGGGTCTGGATCTGAACACCCCACCGCGGGTCTGGATCTGAACACCCCACCGCGGGTCTGGATCTGAACACCCCACCGCGGGTCTGGATCTGAACACCCCGCTACGGGTCTGGATCCGAACACCCCGCTACGTGTCTGGATCTAAACACCTGGCTACGGGTCTGGATCTGAACACCCCACCACGGGTCTGGATCTGAACACCCCACCGCGGGTCTGGATCTGAACACCCCATCGCGGGTCTGGATCTGAACACCCCGCTACGGGTCTGGATCTGAACACCCCACTGCGGGTCTGGATCTGAACACCCCACCGCGGGTCTGGATCTGAACACCCCGCCACGGGTCTGGATCTGAACACCCCGCTACGGGTCTGGATCTGAACACCCCGCTACGGGTCTGGATCTGAACACCCCACTACGGGTCTGGATCTGAACACCCCACCGCGGGTCTGGATCTGAACACCCCGCTACGGGTCTGGATCTGAACACCCCGCTACGGGTCTGGATCTGAACACCCCGCTACGGGTCTGGATCTGAACACCCCGCTACGGGTCTGGATCTGAACGCCCCGCTACGGGTCTGGATCTGAACGCCCCGCTAAGTGTCTGGATCTGAACACCCCACCGCGGGTCTGGATCTGAACACCCCGCTACGGGTCTGGATCTGAACACCCCGCTACGGGTCTGGATCTGAACACCCCGCTACGGGTCTGGATCTGAACACCCCACCTGGATCTGAACACCCCGCCGCGGGTCTGGATCTGAACACCCCGCTATGGGTCTGGATCTGAACACCCCGCTACGGGTCTGGATCTGAACACCCCGCTACGGGTCTGGATCTGAACACCCCGCTACGGGTCTGGATCTGAACACCCCACCACGGGTCTGGATCTGAACACCCCGCTATGGGTCTGGATCTGAACACCCCGCTACGGGTCTGGATCTGAACACCCCGCTACGGGTCTGGATCTGAACACCCCGCTCTGGGTCTGGATCTGAACACTCCGCTGTGGGTCTGGATCTGAACACCCCACCGCGGGTCTGGATCTGAACACCCCGCTACGGGTCTGGATCTGAACACCCCGCTACGGGTCTGGATCTGAACACCCCGCTACGGGTCTGGATCTGAACGCCCCGCTAAGTGTCTGGATCTGAACACCCCACCGCGGGTCTGGATCTGAACACCCCGCTACGGGTCTGGATCTGAACACCCCGCTACGGGTCTGGATCTGAACACCCC
The DNA here is from genome assembly GCA_006937955.1 of Pachypanchax playfairii. NCBI lineage: Eukaryota > Metazoa > Chordata > Actinopteri > Cyprinodontiformes > Aplocheilidae > Pachypanchax > Pachypanchax playfairii. The sequence continues at coordinate 883,175 of SSNP01000049.1, forward strand.
GCTACGGGTCTGGATCTGAACACCCCGCTACGGGTCTGGATCTGAACACCCCACCGCGGGTCTGGATCTGAACACCCCGCTATGGGTCTGGATCTGAACACCCCGCTACGAGTCTGGATCTGAACACCCCGCTATGGGTCTGGATCTGAACACCCCGCTATGGGTCTGGATCTGAACACCCCGCTACGGGTCTGGATCTGAACACCCCGCTACGGGTCTGGATCTGAACACCCCGCTACGGGTCTGGATCTGAACACCCCACTGCGGGTCTGGATCTGAACACCCCGCTACGGGTCTGGATCTGAACACCCCGCTACGGGTCTGGATCTGAACACCCCGCTACGGGTCTGGATCTGAACGCCCCGCTACGGTCTGGATCTGAACACCCCACCGCGGGTCTGGATCTGAACACCCCGCTATGGGTCTGGATCTGAACACCCCGCTACGGGTCTGGATCTGAACACCCCGCTACGGGTCTGGATCTGAACACCCCGCTACGGGTCTGGATCTGAACACCCCGCTACGTGTCTGGATCTAAACACCCCGCTACGGGTCTGGATCTGAACGCCCCGCTACGGGTCTGGATCTGAACCCCCCGCTACGGGTCTGGATCTGAACACCCCGCTACGGGTCTGGATCTGAACACCCCGCCACGGGGCTGGATCTGAACACCCCGCTACGGGTCTGGATCTGAACTCCCCGCTACGGGTCTGGATCTGAACACCCCGCTACGGGTCTGGATCTGAACACCCCACCGCGGGTCTGGATCTGAACACCCCGCCACGGGTCTGGATCTGAACACCCCGCTACGGGTCTGGATCTGAACAACCCGCTAAGGGTCTGGATCTGAACACCCCGCTACGGGTCTGGATCTGAACACCCCACCGCGGGTCTGGATCTGAACGCCCCGCTACGTGTCTGGATCTGAACACCCCACCGCGGGTCTGGATCTGAACACCCCGCTACGGGTCTGGATCTGAACACCCCGCTACGGGTCTGGATCTGAACGCCCCGCTACGGGTCTGGATCTGAACACCCCGCTACGGGTCTGGATCTGAACACCCCGCCACGGGTCTGGATCTGAACACCCCGCCACGGGTCTGGATCTGAACACCCCGCTACGGGTCTGGATCTGAACACCCCGCTACGGGTCTGGATCTGAACACCCCGCTACGGGTCTGGATCTGAACACCCCGCTACGGGTCTGGATCTGAACACCCCGCTACGGGTCTGGATCTGAACACCCCGCTACGGGTCTGGATCTGAACACCCCGCCACGGGTCTGGATCTGAACACCCCGCCACGGGTCTGGATCTGAACACCCCGCTACGGGTCTGGATCTGAACACCCCACCGCGGGTCTGGATCTGAACACCCCGCTATGGGTCTGGATCTGAACACCCCGCTATGGGTCTGGATCTGAACACCCCGCTACGGGTCTGGATCTGAACACCCCGGTCTGGATCTGAACACCCCGGTCTGGATCTGAACACCCCGCTACGGGTCTGGATCTGAACACCCCGCTACGGGTCTGGATCTGAACACCCCACCGCGGGTCTGGATCTGAACACCCCGCTATGGGTCTGGATCTGAACACCCCGCTATGGGTCTGGATCTGAACACCCCGCTATGGGTCTGGATCTGAACACCCCGCTATGGGTCTGGATCTGAACACCCCGCTACGGGTCTGGATCTGAACACCCCGCTACGGGTCTGGATCTGAACACCCCGCTACGGGTCTGGATCTGAACACCCCACCGCGGGTCTGGATCTGAACACCCCGCTAGGGGTCTGGATCTGAACACCCCGCTATGGGTCTGGATCTGAACACCCCGCTATGGGTCTGGATCTGAACACCCCGCTACGGGTCTGGATCTGAACACCCCGCTGCGGGTCTGGATCTGAACACCCCGCTACGGGTCTGGATCTGAACACCCCGCTACGGGTCTGGATCTGAACACCCCACCGCGGGTCTGGATCTGAACACCCCGCTATGGGTCTGGATCTGAACACCCCGCTATGGGTCTGGATCTGAACACCCCGCTATGGGTCTGGATCTGAACACCCCGCTACGGGTCTGGATCTGAACACCCCGCTACGGGTCTGGATCTGAACACCCCACCGCGGGTCTGGATCTGAACACCCCGCTATGGGTCTGGATCTGAACACCCCGGTCTGGATCTGAACACCCCGGTCTGGATCTGAACACCCCGCTACGGGTCTGGATCTGAACACCCCGCTACGGGTCTGGATCTGAACACCCCGCTACGAGTCTGGATCTGAACACCCCGCTACGGGTCTGGATCTGAACACCCCGCCACGGGTCTGGATCTGAACACCCCGCCACGGGTCTGGATCTGAACGCCCCGCTACGGGTCTGGATCTGAACACCTCACTGTTTTTAATTCTTTCATTCTGTTTTGAGCCTTTTGCTGCCATCAAATTAAAAATAAGCTCATATTTTCTATGAAGTTGTAAAATATTTAATAAAAAAATAAAATACTAGTTGGTCAGATTTCATTATAATTACATTTGCTTTTATTTATATTTAGTTCATTTTTAATAATTGTGTTTGTATGAAACTTTCTCAAAATCTTTGTACACACACCAAATGAAGATGCTGGTATTTTTCACCTGCAGTGACGTTTCAGTGAGACACCAGATCAAACATCTGGACCTGAGAGCAGAACAGGAAGTAGAACAGAGTGGTTCTGGATGAGCTGGGTCATATAATGAGTGTTAATGTGTTCATAGACTTTAACATCATGTTTTCTCACTGATGTTTGAAACATGAAGGAAATGTTGAAGTCTGAGTAACTCTTTGTCTAAATGGACCAAAGCAGCTTGGACAGTTTGTTATGGGCTTATCTGAAAGGAAAGAATCAACAATCGTTCATGTGCATTATGAAACTGTGTGTTTGTGAAGATACAGAACCTCCATCCATCCATGGTTCTCCTGCACACAGTCACAATCACATCAGCTTCATGAATAAAGAATGTTATGATCATAAGGGAGCAGTCAGACAAATGTTTCAATCAACTCCTGATGTCATAGAGAAGAATTCAGCCCTTGATCTGTCTTGTTTTGTCTCCTTCCATTGCAGAGACTTCATTTCCTTGTTTATTAAACAGATTTCATCAGCCTGCATGACTTTTAAAGAACGTATACCGGATCACTCCCATCAAACTGAAACTCAAGTCTCTCAGATGAAAAAACATTTTACATGCAGGAGAGTCCGTCAGCCACAGTCAGATTCTGTTAATGACTTTAAATGTGTCTCTAAATGATATATTGCACTAATTTTACTTTATACCAGCACATTTATCTGAACACAAAAGTGTTCACACTCAATACAAGCAAGTTATTCACTTTGATGGTGTTTCATCTAATCAAACATCCTTTTCATTTCACTTCTGCCGTATTAAAAAAAGTCCTTGGCGCTTCATCAACTTTCAGTATTTAAAAACCTGTTTTTTCCAGCGTGATGAACCATTGTATGTATAATGTCTAAGTAGCTCTTGATGTAAAAAGATTTTGCAGTTCTTCATGATCCCAAAAGTTTAGATGGGAGCACATATTGTTTCTCCTCATAAAGGCGTTTGCTCTTATGATCTAAATAACTCTGTCCTTATCCAAATGCCACTCTACCTAATAACTACTTTAGAATCTCTAATTAACAGTCTGAGCTTTGTGTGAATCCTAAATGACAGCTGAGTCGTGAATAAAACACGTTCCATCTTATTTTTATTGCTTTGCAAATTTGAAAACTTAACTGGATTATGATTCTGATGTCCTTTGGTTCAATGACTTTTTTTGTTTGTACTTGAAACAGTTTTAGTCTAATTTTTTGCTAATTAAATAACAAAGAGGAGCGAATGAACCAACGTTTACATTTTTTAACGGCTGCTGTCGTCTTTGATGCTACTTTTTATTTTACATGTTTAGTTTATTGTAAGTCTCACTAACACAGTTACTTCCTCTTTAATTACAACCCAAATTTTATCCTGTGATAGAGATTTATACTTTTATATGCTACTGAAAACAAAATGACTTTTCTTTATTATATGACAGTGAGTAAAATAACTGGATCAAATAGGGACTTGAAAATTTTGATTATTTTTTACATAATTTTTTATATTTTATTTTTATGCTTTTTTATAACATTTATAGATTGAAATGCATCAGTGTTTTTAATTTGTGATGCATTTTGTCAAAATTAGTGCACTAATGTGCATATATGTGTCAGAATATGTTCTTTTTAAAAGAGGAATATTTTTGTTACAACAAGATGTTTGAGTGAAAATATTGTTGCATTTTATTTTTATATTTTTACACATTTAAAGAGGGTCAGGCGTCAGTAATTGGTAGTTACAGTATTGGTTCTGCTGTCTGACAGAAAATGTCAGTTAATTATCCAACATTAATATTGATTCTGACATTATAGCTGAATAACAGTCATTATGAGACATATTGTGTGAACAATGAGTGAATGTAAGTCTCCTGTTCCTTTATTGTAAGACTGAAACACACTTAACGACATTATTACGTTATTTAGTTGGTGACATCACAAACACAAATGTTAATGAAAGGGTATTTAACTGTAGTAATAAAAACCACATCATTTTGTTTTTTGATTTGAATCTGAGGTTTTTGTGTTCGGCCTGCAGAACAGTCCAGATAAATAAATCCATCCATTTTCCTGCTTGATCCTGTTCAGGGTCACGAGGGAGTGGGTGACTGTCTCCAACAGCTACGGTGAGAGAAACAGGCGACACATCTTTATTATTTGGTTATTTACTGATTTATTTATTTATTTTAGAAAACTGATGGTAAGAAAACGATCAAGGGCACAATTATTCAAATCTGTTTTAAATGAAATAGAAAAGTAAGATGATTCTAACACGCTCAGACTCATTGACATTATTATTCTGTGTGACTAAACAGAATCTAACAAGTTGGAATCTTCACTCACCTGAAACAGAAACCTGGTACTTTGCTACAGGCTTCAATCTTTGCTCACCGCTCCATCTAACAAGCCGTACGCGCATTGGATGAGAAAACACCGTGTTTGATTTGAATGTAATCATGTTCTGATTTACCATTGTTCCTAAGTCTATAATCAGAAAGCCAATTCACAGATATAAATTATGATGCTGTTGGTCACACATTTGCATAGCGAGGCTTGGCTCTGATGCCAGAAGGGCCATTAGATAGAAGGTTGATGGGCAGTATGGAATCAGATCACTGGGCTGTTCACTACCTTCTCGTCTCCACATGCAACTTTTAAACCTCTGAGTCCCTCGTGTGGCTTTAGAGAGTAACACAGCTCAGCTCAGCCGAGACCACTGGGTTAAAACCTCCTGCCAGATGAAGGTAAATTATAAGAGGGTTGGTTTATTATAAAGAAATACAGAATGGAGAAAAGTAGAACCAGTTTAAAGTGAACTATAGAGTCAGTTCTTACACCTCACACAGGTCAGTTTAATGTGGCTTCAGACTGAGGAAGAAACATACACAAAACCCCCGCAGCTGTACTTCAAACCCATCAACTTGTTTTAATGAGGTAACAGTTCTAAAACAAACACACACAAACCACACGTTGTTATACCTGTAACGTCCGGTATCGTAAAAGTCTGAGGTCACATTTCTAAGTTAACATTAAAACAGAAAAAATGTATTATAGTACTAAAAGTGTATTTTCCACTAATAATCTTATAAAAATCTGTTTTTATTTCACTTTTAGAGTTTTAGATTTGCAGCATTTTTAAATATAAAATGGCAACAAAAAAAATACATGAAATACTGGTAATCTGACATCAGCTGGAAGACCTGATAACATGTTAACCTATAATGTATGATCTGTGACATGCACATGTCAGCAAGCACATGAAAACCTGCATTCATTTTTTACACACATACTTGCTCAGACCCCCCACCTCCACCCCAACTACACATACTTGACTAAACAAGTATGAGAAAGGCAGCACTAAAATGCTGCTTTTCCACCGACAGAACACGGTGCGGCTCGGTTCACTTTAGCCCCCTGCGGACCCTTTTCCACCGCCTTTCTCGGGTCTTAACCGCGTCATTCTGCGCCAACCCGGCCTCTTTTTTCAGACCACCTCCTCGGTGGTCCAGTAAACTGCTACCAGTGACACGACTACCTACATAGTGGTAGCCCCTGATTGGCCCGGCTGTGTGGTGTTCACGTGGTGTGATATAGAAGCGCTCCCGCAAAAGGCTTTAAAAAAAACTCCCAGCAACCATACAAATATTTTATTTTAAAATACAATTGACTTTGGACAATGGCGACTTCCTACACAAGAACCAAAAATCAAACCAACCAAAATGAACCACAGACAGAGTGCAAAGTACAAAAACACACGTATATCCGCCATTGTTGTTGTTGTTTCACGCGCTGTGACGTCACGGACAAAGACTTTTGCGCGCCACTTTTCATAGCCAGATGGGCACGCCCATATCCCCACTTACGTCCGCTTTATGTTTCCACCGCCTTTCTCGGGTCTTAACCGCGTCATTCTGCGCCAACCCGGCCTCTTTTTTCAGACCACCTCCTCGGTGGTCCAGTAAACTGCTACCAGAGACACGACTACCTACGTAGTGGAAGCCCCTGATTGGCCCGGCTGTGTGTGGTGTTCACGTGGTGTGATATAGAAGCGCTCCCGCAAAAGGCTTTAAAAAAACTCCCAGCAACCATACAAATATTTTATTTTAAAATACAATTGACTTTGGACAATGACGACTTCCTCCACAAGAACCAAAAATCAAACCAACCAAAATGAACCACAGACAGAGTGCAAAGTACAAAAACACACGTATATCCGCCATTGTTGTTGTTGTTTATCAAAAGGTTCAAAGTGTCTCAAGGAACCTGCAGATGACGTGACTTCATCCTGTCTGTTGTTGTAGCTGTAACGTAGCAGTAGATATTTGACATGACACTTATTTTTTTACCTGCTTCTTCCTGTGTGGGATCACAGAGAGCTGGAGCCAATTGCATGCAGTCATTGGGTAAAAGGTGGGGTTACGCCTGGACAGGTCATCAGTCCATCACAGGGTCACATGGAGACGCACAACTATTTACACACACCTACAGGGGCAATTATAGTCACCAAGTAGCCTAACGTGTATGTTCTTGGTCTGTGGGAGGAAACCAGAGTCTTTGGAGAAAATCCACATGGGAAGAACATGTTAATGTCATGCAGAAGGGTCTTAAGCTTGTTTATATCAGGGGTAAACGCAACTTTTTCATGGAGTCACTAAGAGGAGTACCTAGTGAGTTAGGTAAGCACTCACCCCAACCATACTGAGGTTCTAAGTGTGGTCTTCCTCACTGTTCTCATTGTCTTCTTTGTTATCCTGAGCTCCCTGTGGATTGTGCAGGTGATGGTTTGTATGATCTGTGTGCATGGGCGCCATTTTAAGCGGGGATGCTAGGGACATGTCCCCAGCATTTTTTGCAACTGACTAGTTTGTCCCCACTGCTTTTTAGGTTTCACTGGCTGTAGTTCTCTGACAAATGGCAGAATTAAGTCTTGCCGTACGTACGTGTGTTAGGACATGCAATAATTTCACCCGAACTTAAACAGGCCCTTCTATTAAAAATGTTGTTTCTGAGGTTTCTGTTGAATATTTTAGCTCCACAGGTGTTCTTACCTTCATACTGGGTGTGAAAACAGGTCAACAACTTCTCTTTCAGTTTTAATCTCTCAAACTACGCAGGTGGTGAAAACACCCAATTTCTCCCGAGTCCCAACGGCCTGTATCTGTTTCATCACAACTCCTTTGTTTATCAGTATTCATCAGCTCCTGCAGTTGAAACCACGCCTAGCATGCTGCTGGCTAAAAGCTGTTAGCATAAGAAGTAGCAAACAGAAAGACACAACGTCTGATGTTGCCATGCACAGCGGAGCAGGACACAGTATTCTTTGCCCTCATAGGCTAGTTTGTTAGCCAATCAGAGTCCAGCAAATTCGAACAATGAATATGAATGAGCTGCTGACAAAGCAGCTGAAGCAGTCTGACGGAAGGAGCCGGAACCACCCGAATTTTAACGCAGATTGAAAGGTCTTTTAAAAAGTGTTTCCTGACATTTTTTAGATATAAAATGTTTCCTATTACTGGTTAATACTTAAGAAATAACAACAATGTCCTGAAATATTTGCTTAAACAGCCTGATGAGGATCCATTTAAGAGCAGCAGATCTGACATTCACTTACGGTCCCTGGAGATAACCTACTATTATACTTTTTTTTTTAAGTATCAGGAATGCAGCTTCATGTGTTTTACTGAGACATGACTAAAGGAGCATATCCCGGACTCCAGTTTGTCTCTGGCTTGGGGTGCGTTCACACCGGCTGCTTTGTCAGCATCAAGCAACGTTCATAACATTCCAAGTTTGACGCTTAAAAGTTGAAGCTTGTAACGCCTGCCAGTAGAGCACATGACTGTACAAAAAGAACTTAAAATCAAGATTAGAAGCAACAAGGAGGTGTACAGGAAAAAACTGGAGAACAAGCTCCAGCAAAACAATATAAGAGATTTGTGGTCAGGGATGAAGATCACAGTCTTTAAGCAGAAGGAGGATCACTTAGATGGAAGTCTGGATAGAGCCAATGAACAGAACATGTTTTTCAACAGGTTCAGTTTGGAGACAAGCCCAGCATCTTCCTCTCCTGCTGCAATCCAAACAGATTTGCCACCCTCCCTTCATCCACAGCTTCCCTGTCACACCTCAAAGGTCTCACCTTCTAACTCATGCATGGATACTGTTTCTGGTGCTTTTCCATCATCTCCAACATCAGAAGAAGCTGGTGTCCCCATTGCCTCCACCTCCTGTCTATCTGTATCTAGCAGTCAGGTGAAGAAGCAGCTGGAGAGACTGAACAGGAATAAGGTAGCTGGTTCAGATGGTGTTAGTCCCAGAGTCCTAAAGGCTTGTGCAGATCAGCTATGTGGGATTCTGCAGCTTATCTTCAACCTTAGCCTCACCCAGGAGATGGTACTAGTTCTATGGAAAACATCCTGCCTTGTTCCAAAGACATCTCATCCACTGGCCCCTAATGACTACAGGCCTGTTGCCCTAACATCCCACATCATGAATGTCTTGGAGAGACTCGTGTTGGTCCACCCAAATAGGCAAACAATCACATTTCAAGACCCACTGCAGTTTGATTATTGCCGTGGAGTTGGAGCCATCATACACCTGCTTCAATAAACCCACTGTCATCTGGACAAAGCAGGCAGCACTGTGAGGGTTATGTTTTTTTTTTCTCCAGTGCCTTTAACACAATTCAGCCAGTGCTATTGTGTCAAAAACTCCAGATAACACAGGTGGAGCCCTCCGCAATCACCTGGATTAAGGAGTATCTCACAAACGGACCACAGTTTGTGAGACTGAAGAGTTGTAGGTCTGACCAGGTGATCAGCAGTATAGGAGCACCACAGGGGACTGTACTCTCACCATTCCTTTTCACTCTGTACACTTCAGACTTTCAGACTTTCTTCAGGACTTTTTCAGTTCGTGTGATCTGGATTTTCTGTGCGTGACTGAGACGTGGCTGAGTGTTGGTGAGTCCAGTGTTCTATCTGAACTTTTACCTGTGGATTATTGCTATTTTAATTCGCCACGGACATCAGGCAGAGGTGGAGGCACAGTGACTGTTTACAAAAAGGGTTTTAAATGTAAGCAGTGTTTTCTACAGCCTGCATTCTCCGGCTTCGAACTTACCTCGTTTGAGGTGAGTTGCACAAACCCAGTTTTCTGCGCTGTTGTGTATCGCCCCCCCAAAATACAATAAGAACTTCATAAACAACTTTTCTGATTTTTTTAGCTGGGATTATGCCCAACTATGACAGTGTTCTTATTGTTGGTGATTTTAATATACATGTATGTTGTCCTGATAAGCCACTGGTAAAGGACTTTTTAAGCCTTATTGATTCTTTCAGCCTGGTACAGTCCATCCCTGGCCCTACACATGAGCACGGACACACACTGGACCTTGTCCTGTCATATGGTCTGCCTGTCACTAACTTGGAGATTTGTGACTGTGGACTCTCAGATCACATGCCTGTGTTATTCAACGTTGGCTTTAAACATAATGCAGTTAAATGTTGCGGTCCTGCTCGGCGCTGTTGGCTTATTAACCCCTCTACTGCTGGGCAGTTTTCTGCTGCTTTCAATCAGCTCGGCAGCCCTTCTGACTTGGTCTCCGCTGACACAGAAGAGCTTAATTCCTGGTTTTATTCTTGCTGTCAAGCAATCATGGACTCTGTGGCTCCTTTAAAAACCAGGCAGCCCAAGGCTAAACCTGAGCCTTGGTTTAATGAGAGCACTCGTGCTGTTAAGAGGGAATGTCGTCAAGCAGAACGGAGGTGGAAAAAGGATATACTGCATGTATCATTTCAAATTCTAAAAGACTGCTGGCATTGCTACCAGAACACTGTTAAAGAGCAACTCACCCCCTCTAAATTATCTTCCTGCCTTCTAACTGTAACTTTTAAAAAAATGCTGAAGAAGCCGTTACTTTAAGAGGCGGGCCTAAGCTGTGATTGACGTGTAGCACTTCTCCACGTTTAGATTTGCTTCAGTGTGACTCTGCTGTGTTGTAGAGAGGTAACCCGACCATGATGAGAATATAACGTCTATAAATCACATCCACACAATCACAACCACTGCAGTAAAGTCTTTGCCCCGATTTAATTATTATTTTACTGATGATAGTTATTCTCTATGTCGTAGTTTTCAGAGTAGTTTACTGATTGATTGTTGTTAGCCACAATGCTGCCGTGTTGCTAAGAAGGGTCTGAGTAAATGTCTGAATAGAAATATAACGTGAAATATAACAAATCACATCCACACAATCACTGAAGTAAAATAAAGTCTTTGTCCAGATTTTAATGATATTAATTATTCTGTTTGTTGTAGTTTTCAACCAGTTGCTCTAAATCCCTCTGTGCAGCTTAGATGAGAAGCTGGAGACAACAGGCGGGCGGGTGGAAGCGTGTCTGTCTGAGAGATGGTTTTATAATCCAGGAGGTGTGTCTTAGATCACAAAATTCAAATGCAGTAGCCACCTTTCAACCCTAAGAGGGCAGCACTTAGACGTTTTTAGACCAAAAGGTGTCGAATTTAACAAGTTTACATGTAAATGTCAAAAAATGCCCAGAAACTGGAAGGTTGCATTGGTAAAGACCCACTAATACAGTTTATTAGCAGAAAAAAGCTGTTTTGAGGGTGAGTTGCTCTTTAAATAGGCAAAAAGGGAATATTTTGCAAATATTATTTCTTCCAATGGTCATAACCTACGTGTGTTATTTAGGACCATTGACACTGTTCTAAATACTACATTGAATGCCTGTTTGGAAGTTTCTCCTGATATTTGCAATGATTTTTTGAACTTTTTTATTGAAAAGGTTGTCACCACCAGGGCTCTAATCACGGTTCCTGACTCTGACCCCTCGGCCTCTGTCCCTTGGACTGCTGTTTTTACTCAGTTTGAACTTGTGACGTTGTCCACTTTAGAGGATGTGGTTTGTCATATTAAAGCAGAACTAAGTACGTTTTTTCACCTCAATAAATGTTTTCTAGAGTCCCTGTGGGGGTAAACAAGGACTTGGCGGGGTGATTCATGGGTCCCTCCCCTCCCTCCGGGGTCTGTGTCCTGAAAGCAGCACTTGCAACTTTCAGTGGATCGGACCCGACTAATCTCGCGAGAACAAACCTGCTTTACGGCACTCACACTCACGTACATAAATACAAGCATGAAGCCCTTGCCGTTGTTAGCAACGCCACCCTTAGGAGCGCAAAGATGACAATAATACTCACCTGTCGAGATATTTTCTTGGTTTTGTTTTTCTTTCTTCTTGCAAAAGCGTTCTCTGCGCGTTGTTGTTGGGGGGGCGGCGGCGGGGTCGGGGGGTGAGGGGGGGGGGGTCTGTGGCGGCGGCGGGGGAACGTTACGACAGTGAGCTTTCACAGGGGACCAGTAGGGGGAGAGCGAGAGCAAAACTTACTTAGTTCTGCTTTAAGCCCACAGGTTCCCCTCAGGATCCTTTTCCGCCACAATTTTTTAAAGAAAATTTTCCTTGAAATTATTAACAGCAGTCTGTCTTCTGGTGTGGTGTCTGCAAATTTCAAACATGCAGTAGTGCAGCCACTGCTTAAGAAACCTGGCCTTGATCACACAGTTTTAGCGAACTATAGGCCTATTTCCAAGCTGCCTTTACTTTCCAAAGTTTTAGAGAAAATTGTTTTTAGTCAAATGAAATATTTTCTAGATGCAAATGGCATCTTTGAGGTTTTTCAGTCAGGTTTTAAAACCCTTCATAGCACAGAATCTGCATTATTAAGGGTGTTTAACGACATCCTTCTGGTATGTGATTCTGGTAACCATGTTGTTCTTGTCTTGCTTGACCTAACTGCTGCTTTTGACACCGTAGACCACAATATTCTAATTTCTCGATTAAGTGTGGCACTGCACTCAATTGGTTTAAGTCTAGAATTTTCTCTGTCAGCCTTCTTGGTTCTGAATCATCTTCTGCTCCTTTGTCATGCGGCATCCCACAGGGCTCAGTTTTAGGGACATTGCTCTTTTTATTGTATTTATTGCCTTTGGGCTCCATCCATTTGGGCATGGGATCACATTTCATTGTTATGCCAATGACTGCCAAATTTATTTGCCACTGAAGCAGAAAGGTGGCATCTCCATCAAACCTCTTATGACATGCCTAGATGACATTAAATCTTGGTTGGCTCTAAACTTTTTACATTTTAATGAAAAGAAAACAGAGTTGTTGGTGTTTGGACCCAGTGGTCCCTGCGAATCATCCTCTGTAGATTTGGGACTGTCAGGTTCAGTGTATTATGTGCTGTGCATTTCTGTGTCGGGTGAGTCATCTGCTTGCAGATTGAAGCTACGCTGGAGCGCGAGGTAGATTGATTACACCTGGTGGAGATCAGAGCTGATGAGGAGCAGGGTGCTACTTAAGGACAAGGCAGACGCTCATTCAGCGCCTGGTTGTTAACCTATATGGTAACTTCTATGTGCTCTCCTAGTGATTCATTCCTAGTGATTATTCCGAGTTTTTCTGTGTGCTTTTTGAGAAGAGTTTTTTCCTCGTGTTCGATTAACCTGCTGTCTCCAGGATTATCGTCACCCTGCTCCTTGTGTGTCCGAGGATCCTTCTGTGTCCAGCGCCTGATCTCCTGGAACCTGCACTACCTCCCTCCAGCGTTCTCACCCGACCTGGACTCACCACCTCCCGCACAGCACCACACTGGACCTGTCCTCCTCCCGAGCATTACCGCTGCGAACTCTGTGAGTCACTCCTCCTCCTCCTTACCCTGCAATATCTCCTGCTCTCATCAACCGGCTCGAGCACTAACTCTCCTCTCCCCTTACAGTCCTGAGATCCACCTGACGCACCAGATCACCGAGCACATTCTCCACTGTATATATTGATGTTCACTACAGCACTTGTAAATAAACCTGTTCACTTTTGCACCGAACAATCTGTGTCTGAGTCTGAGTCCGGCATGTGGGTCAACAAACTGTCAGAGCCCGTGACAGGGACTCCTGGAAGTCTATTTTAAACCTGTTGTTACTGATCTATCAGTAAATATTTTTATTCTAAATATGTTTAATAATCTTTAGTCATTAAAAGTACGTTTTTACTGTGCTTCATTTTATAATCTTTACTTTGTTTTCATACATCTGCTCAGCTGGACAACACGTGTTCTAACTTTCAAACATGTATTTGACAATCACAAGCAGATTATAATATTATTAAGACATTATAGTGTTATAGTAATGCACATACACTACCAGTGGGTGGCAGCATGTGGAGTCACACATAGAGTCTAATCTGGTTGTTTATGAGTAAACAAACCAGAACCAGAAAGCAGCTGTTGAATGTCTGCAGTCTGAAGTGAGAGCTGAGTATTAAAGCTGCAACATACCTGCAGCCTCTCTGTTTGCTACCTTCTCACATCATGCACATTATTTTGTTAGTAAAAACATTCCCAGGAAACACAATGTGTGTCCGTCTGGTTATGATCCTCGTCTGTTTAGTTTTGTTTCACTTCAGCTTTTCTTCTTCTTAGTGCAGTAAATAGAAAGACATGTCGCACCAAATCTTTAAATTCTATATTCCTCCAAAATCTATCAAGCAACGTATTGAGTGAAGAAACTAGCAACAACATTCATGTGATTATTGTACTTCTCAAGTTGACTTTGAGTGGTCAGAGAGAAGGAGATGTTAAATGAAGGGAAAGTATTGCTTGAAGAGAAGGAAGTAGTCTGCATTAATGGCTTCAGGGTGGGACACAAAGCAATCATCGTCCTCTGTCTCCTGATGTGATTGAATTACACTGATCATTGAATCATTTTCCTTCAACAGAATTTTTTCATTAACAAGCTTTTGAGATCTTCTCTATCTGAGGGTAATTATATATCATGTTAATCCAAATCGTGTGTTTTATAGAAATTCCATGAAACACAATTATTGGCTGAAGTGATTCATCCATTGATCTTAAGGTCAGTGAGTCTTAAAACCTGAATAGAGGTGATCAAAGTCAGATAAGATTAAATAAATACACGTATCAGCTGTTCTGCTTGGTGAACTCAGTGTTTTTAACGAATGTTTTACATTTAAACATCTGATTTATTTAGTGATATTTAATAAAGTTCCATCTTCTCTGCATGTCAAAACCCTGTCTTACAAAAATTCAAAGTTATAACTGCACAACTCTTGTTTTCTGCTTTCAAATTCCTCCATACTGTCGACATATTGGTAGAATAAATCACAAAAGGAGGAGTTCATTATATTAATGGGGATCTAATTTCCTCTTTTAAAGTCATTTTCTGTTCCCTCTTATTTCTGTTTGGGGTCACATGGAGCTGGTGTCTGTCTCCAGCTGTCATGGAGGCGGGGCTACACCTGGACAGGTTGCCAGTCCAGGGTCTCATAAAGACAAACAACCACTAACGCACAAACTGTTAGTGGTCAATAACATAGTGAAAGGAATTCTGTTTATCCATACGGAGCAACTGCTGCATCACACTGCTTCTTATATTAAGACGCAAACCAAGTTTGAAATTAAATCAAAATGTTTTAAGGCAAAGTTATAGACGAGAGTACGTCCATTAGCAAAACATTACATTCATATCGATTCTGGTCTCAATATATCTTAGAAACAAAATACTTCCTGCGTGAACGCCACTGATAAAAATGTAAACGCTATCATATTGCATTTTATGATATGGGAGGAAGACGTGAGACAGACTGGAAACGAGATGCAGATTAGCGAAAAAGAAAATAAAGAATGAAGAGACGATAAGAAGTTCATGTGAGGATGTTTTATTATGAACTCATTAACATGTTCATTTTATTAAAAACACGTCATGACAATGACTGATGTTAAAGTATGTTGTGGAATGTTTATTATTTACCTGTTTTCATCTGGGAATCTGTTTTCACTCACTCAGTGTTGATGTGTGTGCATCTGTGTAAAAGTTATAAATAAATAAATAAATAATATCTTATTGTCGTAAACAACTTTTTCAATTGAAGGAATTAAATTTACATCCAACAGGACTGATGAACTCGTGGATTTTGGAGACAGGAAACATTTTAAGACAGCAGTAATCCTTTTAGCTGAGCTGTTCCACACACACTCTCAGTAAAATTAATTATCAGTAACTTTTCCAACAAAATCCTTTAAAATGACAGAAATATCCTTTTAAGTCATCGTTCTGATTGGTGGCAGGCGCCATATGGCTAGAGATTAGTTAAATCATGAGTGCATGTGCATTATAACCTTTCATAGAAGCATATTAATTGAAATGTACATTCACTTGAGACTGTGCAGTGTGTCGTTGGCAGGAGTTGATCTGAAACCTGTTTCTCAGTTAAATTATTGATTTGCTGGTTTCATATTTGTTACAATATTCATAGAATGTGTTTTAATCCCACATAAAACTAAGGATTAATGTTTTGATTCTGTGTTAATAGGAT
The DNA here is from genome assembly GCA_006937955.1 of Pachypanchax playfairii. NCBI lineage: Eukaryota > Metazoa > Chordata > Actinopteri > Cyprinodontiformes > Aplocheilidae > Pachypanchax > Pachypanchax playfairii. The sequence continues at coordinate 899,213 of SSNP01000049.1, forward strand.
TGGGTGAAATCCCCCAAAATAAACAATTAATCTTCAGGTATTAAAAACTCAAATATATAAATTCAGCAGCATAAATAAATAAAGCCTGAGAGACAAGAGCTGCTCTGGATGATCATGTCTTTTACTCATGCAGCTGTAAGGCTCGTACAGACACAGAGGAGCTATAAGAGGAACTCATTCATTCTAATGTACAAACATCAGTATAACTGCTCTCATTCATGCATCAAATATAATAAACTTGTTTCTATTCACCTCATTTTGACTCTTGGTAAATAATGTTTCCACTGTAATTACTGGATCTATAAAACACACCAACAGCTGGAAGTGACTCTGCACATCTGGGAGAAGTTCTGACTCAGAACAGACGAGTTGTTCCTAAAATATCAAGACACAATTATAAATCTGCTTTTGCTCTTTGCTGCATTTTATAAATATGAACCTTCTTAATAATAAACCTGTCAGCAGTTCAGCCACAATCACACACGACATGCAGTTTTACAGACTCTCACTTCAGTTCATGTGATAACTGTAGAATATCATGTTGTTTCTAGTTAATATAAAATATAAAACATCTTACTGTATTTTCATGTCTAAGTAAGGTTTGTCCTTTGGTACAAAATAATTCATGTTTATATAAACACAACTGACTCTGATTTCCTTTAAAAGCTTGGACGGGGACAGAGAGCGTCTTCCACTCTGACTACTTATTGTGGAATGAGGTAAGTGTTAAATCATTTGATGAGCTCTGGCCAAGGCATTCAAACTTTCTAATAGATATTTACTTTACCCAGAATCTCAGTCAGCTGTTTACTCCTCTGAAGCTGAGCAGACAAGAGCTGAACATGGGAGACACTCTGCTGTGCTGTAGGTCAGATGCTCATGATGATATTACCCAGCAGCCCTTCACTGTCGGGACTGGTGCAGGTATACTGAAGTCATCCTCTGCCTGTCAGATGAAGATGGGAGACGTTGTGACCTGCTTCATCAGCAGAGCCAATCAATCATAAAGGTCTTGGGACTGTCCATGGGTCTGTGGAGGCAGGACACTCTGGGACTGCAAAGTACCAGCGCTGTCTCTGATGAGGATTCCACTGGCCTGCCTGATATTGGAATGTTAAATAGTTCCTGAAGGATCCAGAATCCACCTGCCACAGGTCCAAGCTGCTGCTCTGGAGTCCAGTCACTAAACCTTTACTGTTCTTATGTTTGCTCTGATGATGGAACCAGGTGGAACGTTCCCTTCAGATCAGGAGTGAGTCTTCGCCTCAAGTGGAGGACTTTAATAATAATTAAAGAGACCATTTCATACAAATTTCAGGACTTTGTGGTTATTTCTTAAGTATTAACCAGTAATATGAAACATTTTATATCTAAAAAACATCAGGAAACACTGATTAACAGAACTTTCAATCTGTCTGCGTCAAAATTCGGCTGGTTCCGGCTCCTTCCGTCAAGCCTCGAGCAGCAGCTTGTTCATATTCATTATTCGAATTCACTGGACTCTGATTGGCTAACAAACTAGCCTATGAGAGTAAGGTATACTGTTTCCTGCCCCGCTGCACATGGCAACGTCAGACGTTCTCTCTTCCTGTTTGTTACGTCTTATGCTAACAGCTTTTAGCCAGCAGCATGCTAGGCGTGGTTTCAACTGCAGGAGCTGATGAATACTAACGAACAAAGGAGTTGTGATGAAACAGATACAGGCCGTTAGAACTCGGGAGAACTCGGGTTTTATCACCACCTGCGTAGTTTGAGAGATTAAACCTGAAAGAGAAGTTGTTGACCTGTTTTCACCCACTATGAAGGTAAGAACACCTGTGGAGCTAAAATATTCAACAGAAACCTCAGAAAAACTGTTTTTAATGGAAGGGACTCTTTAAAGGGTTTTTGATCATAATACAGCATGGACCTAAGACTAAAACCATTTTAATGAGAAGAATATGAAAGTTATAAAAACATCAGACACAATGACTGTCAGCCACCGAGACTCTCTTAATTTTTTCATACAGCACCAATTTGCAACAGTCAGTAAGTCCAGCTCACATCAACAGGTCCAAAATGAAAAGGGAAACACCACCACTGTCTGTTTGTGGACAAATCTGTTCTACATACATTTACCATTCTTATTATGATAAACTGGCTATAATCGATCTTTTTTTTTACATTGGGTTAGTTACTGGTACTACTTTCTAAAACGCCCATGTAACCCATGAATGGGACAGAACCTGAAACCTCCATCTCATTAAATGCAGCGCTGACCGCGAAATCCAGCCTAAATGGAAAATTGCAGTTAATGCAGTAGAGCAGTTGAACTCCACTTCCAACAGATTAATATTTGATCAGCTCAGCAGTGTACGGTCTTGTTTCCAGCTGGGTAAATCTTTCTACAGTTGCTTATAAATTAAAAATATTATGTTTGATTGTTTGTTAAATAAAAAAATCTGACAGCTTTTGTTTTTTGCTGACTGGAGGCCACATGTTTCTGCAGCTTATTGAGAAACAGTTTCCAAACAAATAAATTAACTCTTTAGCAAATTGACCATCATTAACTTAGTTTTTATTTCCTTTTTTATTCTAATGTTTGTGACGGCACATGAATGTTGTGTTAAAATAAAACATATACATTACTGTCAGCTGGTGGTTGGTAGTAAAAATACCAATGATATATTTATATTTTTATTCAGGGGCTGGAGCTGCTGCAGTTTTGCTACATCTGTGGTTAAAGGGTTAAACCTTGTTTAAATGGGACGTACTTGTAATTGTTTATTTTTAAAGAGCTACAACTTTATTGGGGAGAAAATCACAGAAGTTTAAAACTTGGAATACGTATAGGGGTGGGCAACTCCAGGCCTCGAGTGCCACTATCCTGCACATTTTAGATGTTCCCCTGTTTCACCACACCTGCTGCAGATGAACAGGTCGTTAACAAGCTTCTATAGGACTTGCTGAGAGGTTGCAGATTTGAATCAGGTGTGGTGAAACAGGGGAACATCTAAAATGTGCAGGATAGTGGCCCTCGAGGCCTGGAGTTGCCCACCCCTAGTATAGATGATCCAAATCTTTCACACAGAGTGGTAGTTATTACAACATAAAGGGAAATCTACTCACTTGATCCTGTGAGGAAGCTGGTGCCACTCCATAAGTAACACATGTAAGATTTATCAGAAACTACAAGCCAGTTAAATTTAAAATATTTTGTCTAAAAGGATCTCGTCCTCGCCACAAAAGTAGAAAAGTCATAGTTTTGAGGACGCAATCAGACACAACATTACTGTATAAGATCTAATCCTATTAGTCATCTTGTTATGACATCTGAGCAGTGTTGATACAAGCCGAGTGCAAAAGTTGCTCCATTTTCATTTCTGCTCTGAAAAAAACTCAGAGAGTTAGAAAAAGCATGTGCATTCAATAATCAATAATCAATTAACTCCCAAGGTGCCTCAAAAAATGATGGTGCAGTGTGTTTACTGGAACAGGTGGTGCAATCATTTGGGAAATTATCTTGCAAGGTGCTTCCTGAAAGTAAAAGTAAATGGTTTCATATTTATTACATTGGTTTGTGTTGGATGTAATATGTGTAATCAAACAGCAATTATTACAGTGTTTCTGTACCAGCAGTTCAGCTGTAAAAAAAAGAACAAAAAAACAAACAAAAACAAGCTCCTGCAGCCACAACAGCTGACACAGCACCTGCACCTGCGCCTGTGGGCTCTCCAGCCACAACACCTGCACCTGTGGGCTCTCCAGCCACATCACCTGCACCTGTGGGCTCTCCAGCCACAGCACCTGCGCCTGTGGGCTCTCCAGCCACATCACCTGCACCTGTGGGCTCTTCAGCCACAGCACCTGCGCCTGTGGGCTCTCCAGCCACAACACCTGCTCCTGTGGGCTCTCCAGCCACAGCACCTGCGCCTGTGGGCTCTCCAGCCACAACACCTGCACCTGTGGGCTCTCCAGCCACAACACCTGCACCTGTGGGCTCTCCAGTCACAACACCTGCACCTATGGGCTCTCCAGCCACAGCACCTGTGGGCTCTCCAGCCACAACACCTGCACCTGTGGGCTCTCCAGTCACAACACCTGCGCCTGTGGGCTCTCCAGCCACAACACCTGCGCCTGTGGGCTCTTCAGCCACAACACCTGCACCTGTGGGCTCTCCAGCCACAACACCTGCACCTGTGGGCTCTCCAGCCACAACACCTGCACCTGTGGGCTCTCCAGCCACAACACCTGCACCTGTGGGCTCTTCAGGGTATGTGGGCTCTCTGATAGTCACTCATATGTATGAAAGAGATCAATTATGGACAGATTAAATAAAGGTGGCCAGAATCATGAGGATGGGACTCAACCCTATACGTAGGAGTACATGTGTAGGACTTTCAGCTACTCACCCCCTTGGACTACCCTGTGTTCTCTTCAGGTTAGTGATGTCATCCAACAAGTTGTTAGAAGCTGTTTTGGGGTTTCTTTCACATTCCTCAGGACTTCGATAACAATGTCCTTTGGACAGACCAGAATACGGATGTTTGGCCATAAAGTTTGAAAAAAACCAACCACAGCACATCAGCACACCTCCTGCCAGCTTTCAGGATGGGCAGTGGATCTGAGCTTGTCTGCAGTCACGGGATCTGAGCACCTTTCAATCAGTGAGTCGTACATTAACTTGTCTGTATAGTAAAACACTCCAGGGTTAAACTGTAAGATCAGACAGCTGATAGTCAAAAACATGTTTCCATGTTTAAACATATTGCAGATGAGTCAAAATATGTCAAGTATGTGCATTAAAAAGCAGCCAATGTCCGAGAACAAGATTATTTAAGAAGCCTGAACAACTTCAAACCACTTTCTGATAAATAAAAGAAACTGTCATCTTTTATAAAAAACATGTAAAGTGAGTGATGGTTCATAGTTGCAGCAACAAACTCAACAGGTTTCCTGAAATATCAAAACATTCTTTCAAAATCTCTTTCAGAAATGAACCTTTTTGATGCACTTTGATAAAACTGTCATTATTTATAGGGCTGACTGGTTTATGACAGCTGATAATTACTGAATAATTAGTGCAAACTGAATTTCGAGCTGCAGCTTCTCTCAGAAGTCATTAGAGTGGCCGGTAGTTTCCGTGGGAGCGGTGCGCGCTCCCGCAGCCAGCAGCAGACAGACTCAAGTCAGCGCTCCTGTCAGACGCGCACAAGCTGCCGTGGGGAAAGGACACAATGACAGTGACAGCAAAGGGAAAAAGACGCATTAAGAATGAGTCTACAAAATGTGCAGCGCGTTTCTGGAAAGTCTTTCCTCACCTGACGCTGTGCGGCGCCTTGGTGATCTACGCGACGCTGGGTGCGCTCATCTTCCAGTACATTGAAGGAGGCACCGTCTCCACCACAGAGCAGGACTTCAAAAACTTTGTTGCTCAGATTATTCACGACGTCCAGAATAAAACCGGTAAGTCCAACAAACAGCTGATTCGACAGCGTCTGGGTGGGAATTTAATATGCGCTTTTCTGAAAAGTGGGTTTATTATGAAAATTATTAGTGATTTCAAGGACTTTAAGTCTGTTTTATGAACTTATTTTACATCGTAAATTAAGTTGATTTGCTTTTATAAACTAACTTTGGAATTACTTGTTAGCTCCACTCATTTTTTCTACTTGCAGCTAATGGTTCCATGACAAATAAAACTATAGTGGAACATGTGAAGGAAAAGATGGAAACAGAATTTAACCCAATATGGCTTCAGAAACCCGAGCGTTGGGACTTTTTTGGCTCCATGTTCTTCTGCTGCACTGTATTCACAACAGTTGGTAAGTCAGTAGGATCAACGTTAGTGCCTTAATGTACGTGGTGATGTAAAATCTGATATTCAAGTTGTTTGCTACCAAATGATGGGGAGGACACTGATCGACGGACGCTGTGTGATGCATGAACTGAACACCAGACTGGCAATTTGTGAGCGTAAACAATAAATATGGGCCATAAATTCCAATTTAAAAATGACTTATATATACCAAGCAAAATGATCAGATGTGAACTGGTGAGTCTTCAGTTATATGAATCATTCAGTCTCTTCATTCTTCATCAGAGATGTATCTAAGTTTATCTAGGACATTAACATGGGGCAGATATGATGTGAGATATCTGTGTGATATCATATACGGCCTGGCCATAGATTGGCCACCACAGAGTCCAGACCTGAACCCCATGGGGAACCTTTGGGGTGTGCTGCATGGAGAAACTTTGCACAGCGGTCAGACTCGACCATCATCAATGCAAGAGGTGAAAAATGTATGTAACACTAGATGGAAATAAATCTTGTGACACTGCAGAAGCTTACTGAAACGATGTCAGAGCGAATGTGTGATGTAATCAAAGCTAAAGGTGGTTCAACCAAATATTAGAGTGTGTGACCTTTTTTTGTTTTGTGGTAATTTATTTTTGGTGTACATGATGTTTGATGTCTTCTTGTTTTGTAACATTTGTATTAGTACCTCCATCAAGCTGCATAGTGGTTTTGGTGGCCTTAGTTTATTTATTTTTTAACAGGATAACTCTAAAGGATTTGACTGAACATGTATGATATTTTCAGGATTGCCTGAGAATGATATGAAGACCAGTCAGTTGGATTTTGGGAGTGCTTGAGACCAGGACTGGATCCAGGATTATGTTGGTATAGATTACAGGGTAAATAAGCAGTTTGGTGGAGGTTTTATTTGCTTTTTGCCTGTTTCTTGAATGTTTAACAATGTTTCCTGCAAATATTATTTATTAATGGACTGAAAAAGCTTCAGTAAGACGATGCATATAATTCCCTCTTCATTTTAACCTTTAATCAGTTATTGATTGTTTATGGGCAGCTGTCAATTTGGGAAGTTCTGCATCCTTACAGCCTGTCAATAAGATAGCACACCAGCTCCATGCACATTGTAAGTTAATATAAATTATTTTTAAGGAGAATTATAACATTTTCCATTTTGACAAATTAAAGGGCTACTACATCAAATCCACATCACATTATCAACAATTAAAAATGCAAAAACATTTAAATATGTTCCAATTATTCTTAAAATGTTGTTCCTTCTCTACACCAGTTTCATGAAGTGGTCAGTCTGAGCTTTTCCTGTCATTATACAGGCACTTCAGAACATGCTGAGTGCTTGTTGCTTTCCCCAGGATCCTCCCAGATTAGGATTGAGTTTAGGTTGACTGTGATTCAGTATCTGCTTCCAGCACGGCTGTACAGAGAACCTGAAAGAAGCCGGTCCAGAGAAGAAACTTTTAACATGTGGAAGTCACAGTCTAACCAACTAATTTAACATGTACTCATGTAACAACTGATCAAATACAAATTATCATCTGTGTTTTCAACAGACTGATAGAGATAGAAACACAACTAGGTGGTTTTCTTTAAAACTGATGAATCAGTATACATGTTACAGTACTGTGGAGGTTTACAGGGCTGCAAAAAGTATTTGTTCTCTTACAGATTTCTTCATTTTCAGCTTTTCTGTCACATTTATATTTGTCAGGTCTGTAAACAAATTTTTACTTAAGACAAAAAGAATTGAAGTAAATAGAAAATACAGTTTTCAGATGATATCATATCTTGATAATTCCAAGGACTTTGGGGGAAATATTTTGTAGACTGATGAGACAAAAACTGAACTTTCTGGAAGATATTTGAGCCAACACATTTGGAATGATATTAACTTGCCAGTTGACAGTCAAACTGTTGAGGTGTGGTGAAAGGACCCAAATGCAGGCAGAACTCAGGAACTCCATAGATGCAAAAAGAAAATAGTTTAATAACTGGAAAAATAAAGCACTGATGTGGCAGTAAAACAAGTTACAGTTATCCAAATTCTATTCACACAGAAAGCAAAAGGAACCTAAGGAATACAGGAGTGCTGAGCAGAGGATCAGACATCTGAAATGAACAAACCAAGGAGAATATATACTGAGGTTTGGTTACTGAGAGGACAGTGAGAGTGAGGAGCAATCAGGACAGATGATGGTCAGGTGTGGCAGAGTAAGGAGAAGAGAAAGAAACCACAAAGAGATGACTGAAATTACTTTTTGAAAGAGTCCATTTCATACAAATTTCATGACTTTGTGGTTATTTCTTAAATATTAACCAGTAATATGAAACATTTTATATCTAAAAACATCAGGAAACACTGATTAACAGACCTTTGGATCTGTCTGCATTAAAATTCGGGTGGTTCCGGCTCCTTCCGTCAGACTGCTTCGGCAGCAGCTCGTTCATATTCATTATTCTAATTTGCTGGACTCTGATTGGCTAACAAACTAGCCTATGAGAGCAAGGTATACTGTTTCCTACCCCGCTGCGCATGGTAACATCAGACGTTCTCTCTTCCTGTTTGTTACGTCTTATGCTAACAGCTTTTAGTAGGGATGCACCGAAATTTTGGCCACCGAAAATTTTCAGCAAAAATTGCCCAAAAGTGCATTTTTGTTTTTCAGCCGAAAGACCTAAATCACCGAAACAACACGGCGTGACTTCGTTAGTGAACAGTACCGCTATAAAAAGGGCTGCAGCAGTCAGTTTTGGAGATATAAATAAATACTTTCAGTGGCGTCTGTACTCAATGGGTGGGATTTAACTGCAGTTACTCTAGACAAACACAGCAACAGTGGTGTTCATACGCTGTTCTGAAATCAGCGCATGACCCTGCACCCAACCAGTGTAGCCAACTTTGCTACTTCTAACTAAATTTCCAGACCTCCAGGCCTACGCGCTCTTTTTAACGGTCAGGCGTTACAAGCTTCAACTTTCAAGCGTCAAACTTGAAGCGTTATGAACGTTGCTTGACACTGACAAAGCGGCCGGTGTGAATGCACCATTATGCTAGCGTTCTATGCTAACTCCGCTAACAGGAGCTCTGGTGTTCATAGCTTTACTGAATTGGTTGTAAACTTGAAAATGGATTTTAAAAGCAGTTGAAATGATAGAGGGACCTTTCAGACCTAAGAGGTTGTGCTTTGAAAGTAATTTGCTCATCTCACTGCTTGTAAGGTTTCACCAAACACATTAGTGTTTTACCTCCTGGTCATGTTTAAACCACAGTAATAACAAAGCTATGAAACAGATAACAGGCTAATTTTTAAAGGAAATACTATATTTTCTGTGGCTCAGGCGGTAACCAGAAGGTCACTGGTTCGAATCCTGGCTCCGCCCAGAGAAAAAGATCGCCTGGCTGTTGTGCAAGACACTTAACCCACTTTGCCTGTTTGGTGGTGGCAGCGCTGGTGTCTAGCAGCCTCGTCTCTGTCAGTATGTGTCCCAGGACAGCTGTGGACAACATGTGTGTAGTTTATCACCATCAAACGTGTGAATGGGTGAATGACAGACTGTAGTGTGAAGCGCTTTGGGGGTCGTAGGACCTGAGTAAAGCGCTATACAAGTACACACCATTCTGCACCCCTCTAAACACCCCGTGGAGACATTATATTGTTAAAAATATGGATTTTTATGAGAATGTTTCATATTCAACCTTTAACTGATGAAACCACGAAGCGCCTGAAATCTACCAGAAAATCCTGAAACAGATTGTCCAACTCTCAGTTTGTATCAGCTTCAAGCACATTTTAAATCTGTACATTTATTCTCATCTACATGAGAATTTAAATTTGTCACCCAATGCCAACACTGTTTTTATATGTGATGCATTTAGGAAATCTGTGCACACGTTATAACCTACAAAATTTGTTAGTGTGTTTATGAAGCAGGAAACTGGATTCAGTTTGCAGCCTGTTGCACTTTGATTCTAATGACTGTGTGCTCAGCTCCTGGTGTTGACATAGCTAAGTAGTAAATGTGTTTGGTACATGTTACTCAGCCAACAGTCACTCAGGTGCACAGATGTTAAGAGATTTTTCTCCCATTTAAATGTTTTCCTTCATACCTGGAAAAATCTGGAACTTCTGTTCACATTTCATGTACATGAAAACTGAATAGAATAGTAGTATTGATCGTTATTATTATATTATTGTCTTATTATTGTTTTTATTGTTGGACAAAAAAAAACTACAACGTTGAATTTCCCTTCTGGGATAAATAAAGTATTTTTCATTTCATTTCATTTCATTAATTCAGTATTATCAGATTTATAAGTTTCTTCATGAATTTTGGGTCCCCTGCCCCAGGTCCCCAACCCCAGGTCTCCTGCCCTGGGTCCCCAGCCTGAAGTCCCCTGCACCAGGTTCAATTAATAAATGGTCTCTAGTTCTCCTAAAACAGATTCAGTAGCTGCTTTTAGCACAGCCATGTTTGTTTTGCTCTGCCTGGGCACTTGCTGCTATTACCTGAACACCCACCATAAAGCACAATGCTAAGGAATGATTGGTCTGAACCACCAGAGGACTTGAGTCAGACGGTTTAGTTGGAGCAGTATAAGATGGACTTTTATGGGTTTGAAAAACTCTAAATCTCAGGAAAATCCATATTGCAGCTCAAAGTTAGCATTTTACAGACATTTCAGTCAAACTTGAGTCATGTTTGTTCAATTCTGGTTCTGGAACCAGTTCACACAAGCAGATCAACCTGTTTATTATATGAGTGTCATTCTGCTGCAGAAAGTCCAACAAACTTGATCCATTTCCTGTAACTCAGGTTTATGCACCGATCTTTATGACTTAGCAAGTTATAAAGATCGGTGCATCAGCTGTTCAGGTCTGGATTGATGACATCACTCAGAAGAAAATTTTGAAGTGAGAGAGCGCAGCTCAGAAGTGAGAGGCTGCACACTGAATAATTATACATAGAAAGAAAATAATAGAAGGAGGTTTGTAAAAGTGAGAGAAGATTGTGGAAAACTAAAAAATATATATATCATTGTATGTGCCCTCCTCCAACATTTTTGAGTCACAATAACTGTTTATGAACTCACTTTGTTATGAGACGCACCCTCAAAGAAAGTTATCTGACATCATACAACTGCTTTAACTACAGCTTATTTCAAGCCGCTCTGGCTGGCAGTGCTTTGAGCTCGTGCAGCATGCAATACTGGATGTAAGAAGTATACTGGAAGAACAAATGGATAATCCATGAAAAAGAGAATGAAAAAAGAACAAAAACAAACAACCCACAAATCAGCCTGCAGGGTTGCATTTACTTTGAATGCTGGTTTTTTTCTATCAAAGGCCTAAATCACAGCTAGTTAGTTTGATGGATACCAACATAATATATATATTTTCATGAGAAAATACATTTCTGAAAGATAAAAAATAAATATTACAGTATAGCAAAAGGCTTTTTTCTACAAACATGATTTATTCATATTTGTTATAGTTTAAAGGTACATATAGAATGTTCCTTTGTTCAACATTTGTTTGGAAACATGTCAGTTATATTCTTGATTTTACATTTTGGAAGAGATGCTTTATCCATAGTTGCATCATACTGAACAACAAATTTGAATAGAAAAGTTCAATGTTGATCTAATATTCTACTTTTCTGATCTGGTACTTGGGTTTTCGTCACAGGAGTTGAGATATAAGTAGTGAAGATGCATTGCTAACTAAGTCTGTTCCTTTAAGAGTCATGATAAGTGCTTTAAGGAATGTCAGCTAATGGCTAATGGCTTAGCAGTAACTGGAAGCCCTCTCATAAGACAAGGCCCTTTTAGAAAAGAATGCATTTTACATTGCCGCAAAAGCTTGTTAAAAGTTTAGAACCACATTGTTTTTAGTGCTTTCTCTTTAGTGTGTAGGTCATTTATCTTTCCACAACTGATGTCATAGCAGTTAAAAGCTATACAGTAGATCCTCATTTTGTCATACAGCATCATCATGGTGGAGAATCCAAAGGCGGAGCTGAGGCAAGACTGAAGCACATCAATTCATAATAAAAACTTTAATGGCAGAATTCACTGCGAGGAAGGGAATGAAGCAAACATACAGTAGATCCAAATTTGTGGCACAAGAATCCTGCAAAATGCTCCAGTATTGGAAAAGTATCATTTGCACAATACAATGAATTTGACTTGAAAGAGAAGTACAGACACTCTCCTCTGAGGCTAGAGGTTAGGTTCAGGTTAGAGATAAGAATCTTGAAGAAGCAGAAGAGTGACTCCATGAGGAGAGAGGGTAAAAAATTCCTCTCACCCAGTCGCCTCGGGGGGGCGATGTATGATATTACAGAAAACACCTCAACAGGCAATAAAAACAATATCATATTCGGAGGACAGCTGAGTTAAATGATTGCGATGTGTGTTGTTGTTTAGTCGACTAATCGGTCGATGCTTTCTTCGTTGACTGACATTTTCATTGGTCGCATGGTTTTTCCACCAATAAAGACATTTTCATTAATTTACTCCTCGATATTTATGCCTTTATAAGCATGTATTATTTTATTCTAAATATAAAAAGCTTTTGTTTTATACACAACTTTAAATGTTTTAATTTAGGCTATTTTGTAACAGTGCTACATTTAGCGAACCGTAGAACACTCGGGAACCGCACCTATTGCTAGCTGCACAACGCGAGGCTGCTTCGTCCTCAGTAAGGAATATACTGTAGGTAGTTTTGCTGTATTGAGTTAGAACGCTACTTGTTTTGGATGTAGTCGTCAAAATGTCTGGCAGTTTCAACAGTTGCGTATTTTGTAGTGTGGGGTGAGATCAGGTGTGCGATTGTGACTATCACTATAGACCTCGGACAGAGCTCCTCACTTTGCAGTTAAAAGAATCACTTAATTTACAAATAATTGTATTATTATTGTAGTTTTATGTATTACTGATGTTTTTTTATTTATTTATTTTTTTAATAAATGCTCTATGAGAGTTGCTTAAAGAGGCCATTTCACACAAATTTCAGGACATTGTGGTTATTTTTTAACCTGTAATATGAAACATTTTATATCTAAAAAACATTAGGAAACACTGATTAACAGATCTTTCAATCTGTCTGTGTGAAGATTCGTCCGGCTTCAGCTGCAACTCATTAATATTCATTATTTGAATTTGCTGGACTCTGATTTGCTAACAAACTAGCCTATGAGAGCAAGGCTTGTTGTTTCCTTCCCTGCTGCGCATGGCAACAGCACACCGAGTCTCTTCCGGTTTGAAATGTGTTTATACTAACAGCTTTTAGCAGCAGCATGCTAGGTGTGGTTTCAACTGCGGGAGCTGCTGAATACTAATGAGTAAAGTAGTTGTGATGAAACAGATACAGGCCATTCGAACTCTGGTTTTATCACCACCCGTGTAGTTTGAGAGATTAAAACTGAAAGAGAAGTTGTTGACCTGTTTTCACACCAACTATGAAGGTAAGAACACCTGTGGAGCTAAAATATCCAACAGAAACCTCAGAAAAAACATTAATAATGGAATGGGCTCTTGCATCTTTTTTTTTTTAGTTGACTGATCGTTGCGCAGGACAGGACTTTGGTCAGCTATGTATTTCTTTGGTTGACTACAGCCCTGCAGTCAGTCTATTTAATTATCCATATTCTCGACCCTGGACCGTTACTGACTACATCTCTGTCTAAACCTTTTGGGATTTTACAACCTGTATTTTGGTTTACCTGGCTCCGACCTGCATCTGGACTGTGACTCTGCCTCTGCCTGCTCCTGTATCCTGCCTGTAAGTGTCATCTACTCCATCTACTCCCTATTTGCTTTGGTTCTTCCTCAGATCTGACCCATCTTTACATTAGCTTAATAAACTTCATTGGAAACTGCTTCTCAACTCCTCTTAATGCATTTTAACTCAATCACTTCACAAACACAACGTTTACTTCATTTTAGCCGCCTGATTGCTGCTGACTACTTGTGTTTTGGGTAATTTTTAAATTGTTGTTAACTTTTAATTAATTTGCATATTTTACATGGTTGTTCCATTTTTAAAATATATTTGCATTTGTTTTGGGGAGTGTAGAATTGGGAAATAAACATCTGTGACATAACAATGAGTGTGGGGATCCTTACTATGGGTGAATCCATTGAGAGAATGAAAGCTACTTTGTTTGTTTGTTTTGTCTGAGAGCAGAAGCAGTGACTCAGATGATGTGCAAATAATCATTTGAGTAGCCAATTTTGGTTTGCCACCACTACTGGATTGTAGATGCTCTTACAAAATGAGAAGAACTAGGAAGTGAAAACAGCTGAAATGTACAAATAGTAGTTGGAGCTGACATCCTTGCAGTCTTGTCATATTTGCCTGTGTAGCAGAAATCATGGGACAGTCTTGTGATTTCAGCAAACAAGGATTTTAGCTTGATATTAAATAGTGCTTCTCTCCCTACCAGAGTCCATCACTCCATGGTGGATTGTCTGGACCAGGACCTGTTTCAACCACTGAGAAGTGGTTAAAACCTCCATCACCATGGAAACAACTAGGGAGTACTACCCATAAACTTTCCAACTGACACATTTAGGACTGTTACCAGATTCCTGAGGATCCTCTACTTTCAACAAGAATGCTAAAATGTTCATTTCTGTTAAAACTTATAATCATTCATGCGTGCATGTGTGTGTCCACTTTTTTTATGTAAACATTTATAAGCTGTATTGTAGTGTGTATTACAGTTAACAACAAGATTCAAATAGATTTAAATTCAGTTCTTTTCCATTTTAAAGCCCCATTTCATAACAAAATTAATTTCAAGGCACTTTTACAGAAACATCAAGTCAATTATCCATCCATCCATGTTCTAAACCCTTTTTCCTGTTTAGGGTCATGAGGAGCTGGTGCCTATCTCCAGCAGTCATTGTGGGAGAGGCAGGGGACACCCTGGATAGGTCCATCACAGGGCCACACAACCACTCACACACACACAAACCTGGGGTCAATTTAGATTTCAAACTGCTGGTTTAAAATTGAGTTGACTACAATGTTGCCCTCTACTGGACAACCAGGCAACATCACACTCTACATCTGAAAGTGACTGAAAGAGTGATCCACGCACGTGCAAAATACATGCACAAAATACCTCACTCACACACACACACACACAAGTATGAGCTGTGCATCTAGCAGAGGCTCTGCCGTCCCTTCTCTCCCAGGTTGCTGACTCCAACGCTAACGAAGCAGTGGACTATTTCCTGGCTGCACTGGCTCCATTGAAAGTCAGGCCTAAAAAAGTTGTCTCTGATCCCTGGTTAAATTCAAATACACATGCTCTTAGACGTGAAGGTTGCAGAAATTAGAGGAAATAAAAGAAAGATAAGCAACATGTCTCAAAACAGTTTCTGAAGAACTCATTGATTTCATATCAGAAAGCTGTTAGAGTAGCTACAAATAAACTCCAACCTCATTTCTAGCCATCTTGGGGACCAATGTGCACTTTAAAACACTGCTAGCTCTCTGCTCTCCATTAATGAGTCGTTTCTTCCTTCACAACTCTCCTACTTTGTGTTTAGTTTGAGGATTTATTTCGGCAGAAAATTCGGGACATTAGGTCCATGATTACCTCCTCAGTGTACCCTGGTTATCTGAAGAGTCCTGACACCAGCTCTTTCTCTGTTTTCAATCATATCTCACTCTTGCATTTACAGAAACTAGTTCTAGGTATGAAACCCTCAGGGTTAGGGTTAGGGTTAGGGTTAACACTCTGAAACTGTTAGTTGAGGTCTTCTCGGTAATTGGTCCAGTTATTCACAGCATCATTCATACTAGTCTTGTCTCAGGTGTTGTTCCATCTTTTTGCGGTCATTCAACCACTGTTGAAGAAACCAGGCTTAGACAGCAACTATGGGATGCCATTTGTAAAGTTACACAGTCAAAGATTAAAGCTATAGTGCGTAACTTCTGTCGCCCCCTAGCGGAATTTTTGCGTTATTACAACAATGAAGCTGGCGCTTCCATATGACGTACGCCCAACTGCCCCCAACCGCTTTCTCTCTGCCGTTGTGATTCCAACCGCTATCTGTTTTGCTGCTGTGATTCGCGATTTCACAACATTTTTATTCTGTTTGAATAAGGACAGCTGTTCAAAAAAGATGGACTCTTCGGAAGAGGTAATTATAGTATTTTTTATTTATTTTCCGCAGAAACGCAAATAGCTTATTACAAACGGGAGACAAGGTGCCTGCTAATTTGTAACTGACAGGTTAGTTAATGATCACCAGGGCGGCCTACACGCACGTGAATTGATTGTTATTACTGCACTGATACTGTATCCATATTTTTTGTTGCTGTTATATTAGGCATTGTATTATACTGTATGAAATGTAAAATTTTACCACTACAGCAAGTGTCCAGTTTGGGACATCGAAATAAAAAATCATGAAATCACACAAAGTTATCCACTGATGATAGTACTTGTACATGGAGTGTAAGAATAGGCTTACAACATATTTGAATTCATATAAAAAATGTGTGTAAAGTATTGTAGGGTTATTTTTGTTCTTTTTTAGATATGTTATTTGTTTATAACAAACTAGACATGCTCTGACACATATTTCATAAATTAGGAGCTTCCCAGCTTCGATGTCCCCTCCAGTCCAGCCAGCTCTGACTATCAGCCACGCAGTAGAGGACGTGGAAGAGCCAGAGGTCGAGGAGGAAGCCAGCCTTCCAGAAGCCGAGGAAGAGGAAGAGGAAGGGGCAGAGGTGCAGACCAGCTGCAACAGGAGGACAGGGACAGAGTTGACCAGCGCTGTCAACGTAACCTGGATGAAATGAGGGTTTGTTCCTTCTTTTTTAACACATTCTTTTCTTTACATAAACACTTATACTGTGCCATCTTTATTTCCTGTTTTACATTTCCCCATTGTGAGCCAACCTTATTGTATCTTATCCTCTACAGGCTGCATTAACTGACATGTCTGATGAGGTCAGAGATGACCTCATTGAGAGGCTAGCCACACGCTTCCCAGGTGTCTTGTTTGACATCATCTCCTCCAGAAATCCACCTGAGTCTCCTGCTGCTAGAACCAGTGCACAACCATGGTGGTGCACATGTCAGAAATGTCAGGAAATGCCAACAGAAGTGGAGAAGAAGTGCTGCCAGCAACGCCCAGAGCACTGCATTAGTATGACTGCACATCTGGAACTCTTCTGCTTGGAACCTGGCATTCTGCGACTGGCAAGGGGGCTCAGGCATGAATATCTTGGACTGGATGACCTGCAAGACCCTGGGCAGGACAACAGAGAATTCAGGCATGCAGCTTACAGACAATTTGTTTTGTGGCAGCATGGAAGACTACGGGCTGGTCAACGCGTTGTCATCCCAAGCTGCTGTGTGTGGCGTATACGGGACAATTTTCCAGACCCCACTGGCAGCTACACAGGCTTCATCCCTGTGCTATTGTGAAACAGCCAATTTGTTTTATTATTGTCTGCACCTTCTGTATATATATAATTTTAGCCTTACTTTGTTTACTTCTTGTTAGCTGTTTATAGCTGTATTCACAATTACTTTGTTTACATCTGTCTCACTTTACAATTTGACAAGTGCAATATCTGAAAATATATAAATAAATGTCAACACAAAGTATGTCGTCTAGTGTTTATTAGCTTTTTATTTTACAATCTGTCAAATATTTACATGAAGCTTATAGCTGGATGTGAAGTGATGGAGTGGTCTGCAGAAATTGAACCGTAATCCTTTCATCAGAGGAGAATCTAGAAAAGACATGGCAGCAATTAGCAGCAGTTATGGATATAATTGACACATTCTGAAACACAGTAATGCTGTTTGTTTTTTTGTTTTTTTTTTATATGTACCTCTCCTCTGGAGACCTGGCTCTGAAGCAGCTCCTCTGTTGTTGGTGGCTCCACAGGTGGGAGGAGGCCAAATCTTCTAGGATCTTCCTCCCTGCTGGTCCTCCTTCTTGGCACTCCCTTCCCTGACATCAAACGTCTGCGTGTGATTGCTCTTTGTAGGTCAGGGATGTAGCTGTAGGATTTGTGGCTCTTGACTGTGTAAAGGCTGTATCTTCTTGACTTCTTATTGTAAATTTTCTGGTATCTGAGGGGAAAACAGGCGCAAACCAAAACCTCACATATCAATATATATTGTATTATAATAAAAGTAGTATTTGCATAGAAAAAACAGAATAATATGGTATGACATAAACTCTGTTGCCTTCTTTGGTCAACATTGGCAGTCTGCTGTTGTGGTGGTTGTAGTCTAATGCAGCAAGCAAAGTTCTGGCTTCATACACAGGTGGAGAGAAGGCAAAGCGTTTGCCTGCATACATTAGAATATGATTGTGGAAGGTCTCAAGGTCAGATGTCGTCCTGTGAAAAACAGACCCCCAAAAAAAAGGCATTATATCATAACATGTTGCAGCCGTATTTTTCTAAAATTCACCTGTTCCAAGTGTCCACATACACAGTACTTTCTGGACAAGTACATCTCCTTTACCAGAACTTCAAAAAATTGGGGATTGTGATTCATCCTAAATGCAGCTTGTTTACAGGTATTAGTAACTAGATCTCAGTACAAGCTCACTCTTTAGATGAATTATTAGCCGTTTATTTGGATTCTCCGCCATGTCGCTTTCCCGTTCTGCCTGCTGCTACGAGACACTGCGTTCTTCTTATTATTATTTTTCTTGTTGTGACGTAAAAGACGTAATTTCCTGTGCGACAGCGCGGGAATGTCGCCGGTCGACACGCAAAGTAAAAATGATATATATTGAAAAATACCGTGAGATGTTTGAGGAGCCGATCGGCTTAATCTGCATTGTGTCATCTCTAATAGTGGCTTGGCTGAAACGGACATTCACGGACATGTAAAAGTTACGCACTCCAGCTTTAAC
This sequence comes from Pachypanchax playfairii, assembly GCA_006937955.1. Classification (NCBI taxonomy): domain Eukaryota; kingdom Metazoa; phylum Chordata; class Actinopteri; order Cyprinodontiformes; family Aplocheilidae; genus Pachypanchax; species Pachypanchax playfairii. Next base: position 917,941 of record SSNP01000049.1, read on the forward strand.
TGCAATATTTTTGATTATTTAGCTTATTTTCACCTTGTTATTCATTTATTTATAAATGTTACATTTATTAACTAAATGTTTAGTTGGCAAGCTAAAATTTAAATTTGCAGTTAAATGTTTATTTCACAAAATAAATATCTATTTTCAAAATTAAATATTTGATTTTCAAACTAAATATTTAATTTTCAAAATTAAATATTTAAGTCTGACCTTAATATTTATTTTCTAAATTCAATATTTAGTCCCAACCTAAATATTTAACTAATATGCAAATTCACTTGCCAATAAGCGGAAGTGGACAACAAAAATAAAAGCTGGACCTCGCGAACTTTTATAGTGAACATGCAGACTACTGCCTCAGTTTTGTTTTTCCAAGTATCCCACTGTTAGATTCTGTGAGTGACTGCCTATTTTCTGTGCCGAGTGAGTCCTCTTTCAGGAGAAGATTTTTGCTGGAGAGCATGCTTAATGACACCTGAAGCTCGATAAGCTCCGCTGGTTGCATGTGTACATGTACTGTATGTACAGTGGGGCAAAAAAGTATTTAGTCAGCCACCAATTGTGTAAGTTCTCCCACTTAAAAAGATCAGAGAGGCCTGTAATTTTCATCATAGGTATACCTCAACTATGAGAGACAAAATGAGGAAAAAAAATCCAGAAAATCACATTGTCTGATTTTTAAAGAATTTATTTGCAAATTATGGTGGAAAATAAGTATTTGGTCAATAACAAAAGTTAATCTCAATACTTTGTTATATAGCCTTTGTTGGCAATGACAGAGGTCAAACGTTTTCTGTAAGTCTTCACAAGGTTTTCACACACTGTTGCTGGTATTTTGGCCCATTCCTCCATGCAGATCTCCTCTAGAGCAGTGATGTTTTGGGGCTGACGCTGGGCAACACGGACTTTCAACTCCCTCCAGAGATTTTCTATGGGGTTGAGATCTGGAGACTGGCTAGGCCACTCCAGGACCTTGAAATGCTTCTTACGAAGCCACTCCTTCGTTGCCCGGGCGGTGTGTTTGGGATCATTGTCATGCTGAAAGACCCAGCCACGTCTCATTTTCAATGCCCTTGCTGATGGAAGGAGGTTTTCACTCAAAATCTTACGATACATGGCCCCATTCATTCTTTCCTTTACACGGATCAGTCGTCCTGGTCCCCTTGCAGAAAAACAGCCCCAAAGCATGATGTTTCCACCCCCATGCTTTACAGTAGGTATGGTGTTCTTTGGATCCAACTCAGCATTCTTTCCCCTCCAAACACGACAAGTTGAGTTTCTACCAAAAAGTTCTATTTTGGTTTCATCTGACCATATGATGTTCTCCCAATCCTCTTCTGGATCATCCAAATGCTCTCTAGCAAACCGCAGACGGGCCTGGACGTGTCCTGGCTTCAGCAGGGGGACACGTCTGGCACTGCAGGATTTGAGTCCCTGGCGGCGTAGTGTGTTACTGATGGTAGCCTTTGTTACTTTGGTCCCAGCTCTCTGCAGGTCATTCACTAGGTCCCTCCGTGTGGTTCTGGGATTTTTGCTCACCGTTCTTGTGATCATTTTGACCCCACGGGGTGAGATCTTGCGTGGAGCCCCAGATCGAGGGAGATTATCAGTGGTCTTGTATGTCTTCCATTTTCTAATAATTGCTCCCACAGTTGATTTCTTCACACCAAGCTGCTTACCTATTGCAGATTCAGTCTTCCCAGCCTGGTGAAGGTCTACAATTTTGTTTCTGGTGTCCTTTGACAGCTCTTTGGTCTTGGCCATAGTGGAGTTTGGAGCGTGACTGTTTGAGGTTGTGGACAGGTGTCTTTTATACTGATAACGAGTTCACACAGGTGCCATTAATACATGTAACGAGTGGAGGACCGAGGAGCCTCTTAAAGAAGTTACAGGTCTGTGAAAGCCAGAAATCTTACTTGTTTGTAGGTGACCAAATACTTATTTTCCACCATAATTTGCAAATAAATTCTTTAAAAATCAGACAATGTGATTTTCTGGATTTTTTTTCCTCATTTTGTCTCTCATAGTTGAGGTATACCTATGATGAAAATTACAGGCCTCTCTGATCTTTTTAAGTGGGAGAACTTACACAATTGGTGGCTGACTAAATACTTTTTTGCCCCACTGTATTTCCTTTTGTGCCTTCATGTTTTGTGCTGGAAGCGGCTACCTCGGGAGAGTGAGGGTTAAAATGTGTCTCTCATGGTAATTTTGTTGTAGATACTGTTCGGGTCAATTTGACATTGATGCAAAAATGCAATTTTTTGAGTCCAAATTCATTCGGGAGTAAAACACACACATCGTTACCACTAAGAAACGCAAAACACATCTTTACTATCAAGAAATGCACAAAGTTTTTACCTTTGATCATTTTTCATTTTTCGTCTCTAGTCCTAAAACAGATTCAATAGCCGCTTTTATGTGTACATCCACCAGCAGCCATGTTTGTTTTACTTTACCTGTCTGGGCACTTGCTGCCAATCATACCTGAACACCCGCCCTAAAGTACAATGATTGGTCCAATAATCATGAGGGCACACAAGGAAATACATACATGAAGCAGTACAAGATGGATTTTTATGGATTTGGAAAACTCCAAATCTCGCAAGAATCCATCTTGCAGCGCAAGGTTAGAATAGCATATCCTCTCACACACAGTAGTATGCGCTCTCATTCAGACTAGTATAACATTTATATGTCTGGTACATGCTTGTTTGCTGACACATTTAATAAAGTGCTGGGGTTTTTAGACTCTCCATCCACTGAGTCTCCAGTAACTCACTGCACCTTTGGTCCTGCTTTAAACCCATGAATCATGATAAACGAAGAAGTAATGTCTGCAAGCAGAGTTGCCACCACCCCAAGTAGGAGGGTGTCCCAAGAGAACATAGGCCAATGAGCCCCAGCATGCCGCCCCCACCCCCCAGCATGGGGCCAGGCCAGGCCAGGCCCCAATGACCACTTCAGTATATGATGGAGCTTGATTGTTTAGAGCTTTATATATTAGATGCAACATTTTAAACGTTATCCTTGTTGAGTCTATTATGCACAGCTTCATCACTTCCCATCTTGAGTACTCCAATTCCTCCCTGGTTGGGGTTTCTAAAGCCTCACACCCGCTTACAATTGGTTTCTCACTGGTGCAAACAAGTGGTCCCACATCACTCCCGTTTTGAGCCACTTACACTAGTTGCACATTCAATTCAGGGTTTAGTTTTAAATCCTCCTGTTTGTTTTTAAATCGCTAAATGGTTCAGCTCCTTCCTATCTGTCTGATCTGCTCCATCTTCATCATCCTTCCCGTGTGCTAAGGTCTGCCAATCAATTTCTTCTGCAGGTCCTAAAGGCACGATCCAAACTCAGGGATGATAGAGCCTTTGGAATGAGCTTCCCCTTGAGATCAAGCAATCATCTTCAATAAATGTTTTTAGGTCACGTCTCAAGACGCACTGTTTCCGCTTTGCTTTTCACCACCTCTAACATCTCTTTAACATGGCGGTTACTTAGTTATGTTTTTTGTGGTTTATTTCTATTGTACAGCGCTTTGGCAGACTGTACTGATCATAATGATCATCATCATGTAAAGTGCCTTATATATAAACCCACATTGTTGGGCTGTTGGTTCTTTCTTTCGCATCACCTGAGACACTCGCACAGCATTTAGAAGAAAAGAGCAAGTAATGGATCAGAGAAAGGTTCATCAAAACTTTTAACTGAACTTAAACAGGCAGATTTAAAGCAGAAGGTGGTTTATCAGTGTGTCAGCTGTAGCTGTCTGAATCTGATCGCTCCACTGACTGGCTGACCAGAGTTTGAAACAGCCATTAATATCACATCACTTCTTCCTCAAAAATGTTCGTTCATTATTGCTATTAACATTGTCTCTCATTCACATTTTTAAATTGAAATTTTTCACTAAGCTTTTCTTCTGCATCTTTCTGTGTCTGTTATCTCACTCTTGTTGCAGGATATGGGGAGATCTATCCAGTTACACTGACCGGTAAGGTGGCGTGTGTCTTTTATGCCATGGTGGGCATTCCTCTCATGCTACTGGTCCTTCTTGATGTGGGGGACTTTCTTGCTTTGGTGATGTCCAGATCATACGGTCACATTCACAAACTGTTTAAAGCTGTTCGCTCTCACACCTGGTCACCAGGGAATTCTCAAAGAAGAGCTGTAGATTCAAACCATCATACCCTGGAGGATGGCACCTTTGTTTTCAGCCATGATGTTGTGATCCATAAACCCCTCGACATCCGACAGGTGTTGCACAGCCAAGCAGATGTTCGACACAAGTCTATTTGTCTCCAGAACAACAAAGAGATCTTTGAAAAGATTCTTGCAAGAGAGAATTTACTGAGGAAGGGCCCACTGCTCCGGTCCCTGTCCTGTCCAGAGCTGGACCGTGTGCCATCACCATCCAGTGGACTGGCCATATGGGACTTCTCAGGATTAGGGGATGGAATGGAAATGTTGGATGTTCCGTTTGTGTTGATTCTTTTCATTGTCTTTGCCTACGTTTGCTTTGGTGGTCTGATTTTGCCACTGTGGGAAACTGAAATAAAAGGATTTGACTCCTATTATTTTTGCTTCATCACCCTCACTACCATTGGATTTGGTGACATAATTCCAAAACATCCCAAATTCTTTATGCTCACTTCACTTTTCATCATTGTTGGCATGGCCATTATGTCCATGGCTTTCAAACTGAGCCAGGCAAGACTTGTGAGCTGCTATCGTAAGTGCATTAAGTTCATCAGCGGGGGAAATGTAGAGACTTTTGAAGATAAAGAAAACAACTAAAACATGGAAAGATCTTCTGCCTCTTGTATGTCACAGTCCTGCTTCTAATGCCGCTTTTCCACCGACAGAACACGGTGCGGCTCGGTTCACTTCAGCCCCCTGCGGACCCTTTTCCACCGCCTTTCTCGGGTCTTAACCGCGTCATTCCGCGCCAACCCGGCCTCTTTTTTCAGACCACCTCCTCGATGGTCCGAAGCGGCCCAAAGCAGGCCCACACGCCCACCTGTCTACTGATTGGTCCAGTAAACTGCTACCAGTGACATGACTACCTTAGTGGTAGCCCCTGATTGGCCCGGCTGTGTGTGGCGTTCACATGGTGTGATATAGAAGCACTCCCGCAAAAGCCTTTAAAAAAAACTCCTAGCAACCATATAAATATTTTATTTTAAAATACAATTGATTTTGGACAATGGCGACTTCCTCCACAAGAACCAAAAATCAAACCAACCAAAATGAACCACAGACAGAGTGCAAAGTACAAAAACACACGTATATCCGCCATTGTTGTTGTTGTTTCACGCGCTGTGACGTCGCGGACAAAGACTTTTGCGCGCCACTTTTCATAGCCAGATGGGCACGCCCCTATCCCCACTTACGTCCGCTTTATGTTTCCACCGCCTCAAGCGAGTTGATCCGCGCTATACTGTACCGCTCTCAAGCGCGCCGTGCCGATTTGTCGGTGGAAAAGGGGCATAAGACAGATCACCGACTGGAGCCTACAGAATCTCCACCTGTGAAGTATTTGATCATATGTTGTTATAAGCATGAGCAAAATAAAGAGTGTGCATGTGCCAAACACGTTTATCCAGGTAAGAAAGATCATGAGAACAAGGAATTAGATCCAGAAATGTAAATTTTGCATTTTAACTATTTATTATCAAGGAAAAATATTATTATGATTGTTTTTCAAGTAGTTTGTTCACAACTGCTGCTTGACTTTTTGTTTTTTTTTTGGTTTGATTTTCTCAGTGAGTGAAGGTTTTTCTGACTTTGTCAATAAAATTGTTTGACATGTTTGGAGAAATGTGATAATATAGATTCTCAGTCCTTCAGTCATGGTGATATTTGATTATTGTTGCTGTTTATAAAGCAAAGCTTTTATGTTCTGAATGTTGTACCAGTTTCAGCTTGACACTCTGGTTTGTTTGTGGCTTATTTATTAATTTGTCATTTTGCTGATCACTTACACACAAAACAAACAGTGTTGTGTCAGGAGAAAAAATCAGCAGTGACCAACACGACTGCTCTGTAGTTTGTAGCAACATTTGGATAGTGTTAAACACATACAGGTTCATTTACAAATGTTAAAAAAAATAAACAGCGAGGTTTCAATAGGCCTTCACACTGCCTTCGGTGCTCCAGCCTAATTAATTAGATGTTCTTAACTAGAAAAGCCCTCATAGAGCGCAGACCTCCTCCAGGCAACTCAGTTCCTCCATATTGGGAATTACAGTAAAAACAACAGTCTCACCTTTGTTGTATCAATATTATCAGATTCCTTCAAAATGAAAACACCTTTAGCAGTTGGATTGACATTGATTTCATTATCAGATCAGCAGTTAATTATGAAAATTACTTTTTCAGTAATTATGGTTTTCTTCTGGATGGAGCTCCAGAACTTTTGAAGGAACATCAGATCTGTTCCACACGTCTGATTCCATTTGTCTCGACTATCTGTTAGTGTTTGTTGCAGGTTTATGGCATAATTTGTTCTTGCTGGGATAAAAAGTCTGAAGGTTCCTTATTTTTGTCTTTTCAGGATCAAAATATCATTTTATAACAATCCAGATCAGTCTTTGGTATCATGTAGACCCTGTTGGGAATTCACCCTGTATTTTGTTACTGAGCAACTGGACCATTTATTGTTAATTAGCCTTTCGTCGAACCCTGCCCCCCTTAGTTACTGTTGCTATGTCCAACAAACAAATAGTCAAACACGAACCCCGGTGATATCCTCCAGATCAAAGCAAAAGGGGTTACACTATGCAGTGGAGGAATATTCAAAATATAAAAATACACAATGAAGGAGACATGATTACTATCAAGGCTAAAGCTTACTGGTCTCAAGTAAAATCTAAAATGCTACATGAAAGATAAAAACAATATTATTTAAAGTTGCTTGTTGGGGTGCTATATGTTCGACTTTGTTGTGAACTGATGAAAAAAAAGTGGGGGAGCTCAAAGACCCAACATAACAGCAGCTAATGTAGCTAACGTTAGCTAACATGGTAACTAATGTTGGCTAAAGCTAAAGGGCTTGTTAAACTTAGTTTAGAGAGTAGGTTAACGTTCTGGTAATGATATCCATGGTAATCATAACTTTGGTCCAATTTGTGTTCTTGCCTCTAGTTAGTAGGTCTAGACAACATGGTAAGTAGTTAGCTGTTAGCCTTACCTCTGAGCAGACGTATTTATGCTTCGTAATGTCCCGACACATTTAACTGAAGTGGGGCCGTCCACACTGTTTTATTCATTATAGGCACCGCTCACGTTGCGTTTTCGGCTTTGGGAATGAAAAGAACAAAACTCCTCTGGATAATCTATCAGGATATCCAGTGTCCGATTTACAAACACAGTTTACAAACACACTATCTTGCTTGGAGTCAATGTTTGTCGGACCTGCTCACATAGTAATGGTTGCCATAATGTATGATTGAACATAGCCGTTTTGGAGGGAGGGGGGGCAGGCGAAAGGTCAATTGCAGATATGTTTAAACAAGCTCTCTCTCACAATGTTGAAGAATCCTTTATAAACGTTCCTTTATCCAGATGTTGATCCAGATCCCCCCAAAATCTACTCACTTCTTCTTTGGACCATTTCTGACCTTTCCTGAAAATTTCATGAAAATCCATCCAGAACTTTGGGTTATCTCTTGAAGAGAAAAACAAATGCTGGCAAAAACATGATGTCTGGTTGGAGGCAGTTACCCCCCAAAAGAGTAGCTACATATAAAATTAATTTTAGAGAACTTTAGTGTAGTTAACGTTTGATCGTCACCTAAATAAAGGAGATCAAATCTGTGAAGTAGAATGTTGTTTTGTTTTTTTATTCATTTACTTAACAAACTAAGTTTTATACCAAAACATTCGGAAAAGAAATAGATTTTAACAGTAATGGGGACTTTGTCCACATCTTGAATGTAAAAGACTAATTTACAGAGCTGCTGGGTGTGAGCCTCGTTAGTGAGGCTGAAATATAAGTAAAAAAAAACTGAACGACAAAATGTTGATTAGAGAAAACACATTTTTTTATTTATGTCATCTGTGTAACGCTGCTGTCCATGATGATCATATTTAGATATAAATAGCATTTTAAAAAACCCTTTTAGTCACATGTTTCTATCACATAGTAATAATTTCACTTTGTTGTGATATTTATTGTATCTCAAACTAATAACAAGCAGAAACTGCTGAAACACCTGGATGTGTGATAATCTCTGTAATAATGAGTATTCCAGCAATCATTTGATGTTTCAATTTATTAACAGTGTATTAGAAATAACTGAAATGTATTCGGTTCGTCAACATTTTTAACACAGTTTAACTATGATCCTTCCATTCTGTTCAGTATTGAAAGCTCACAGTAAAGCCTGATGCAGAAGGACAGTAAACAGCTGTACCACTCACCTGTACAGAGCAGGGTTCCACTATCCTGCATGTTTTAGTTGTTCCTCTTCCCTGAAACACCTGATTCAGTGGTCGTGTCATGCTCTAGTTACATTATTAAGTTCTGCAGAAGCCTGTTAATCAGTCACTGAATGAAATCAGAGTGTTGGAGCAGAGAAACATCTAAAACATGAAGGTCAGTGACCCTGAAAATCTAGACATGTTTCTATAGAGCGGAGTCACGTAGGACCAACACAATGTGTTTTTGGACTCTCAGAGAGTCACACATGGAAAGAGAAGGCCAAATAAATCAGAAGATTTGAACCAACAACCTTCTTACTATGAGTTTTCACCTCTAACCACTTTTTCAACATGTCAGTTTCATCACAGTGTTGGAACCAATTCATCCATAAAAGTGCCATACCTCAATCAAACCAGCAGATGTCACTGTTGTAACAGGATTAACACTAAACATTTATGTGTTCAGTAAATCAGAAATTTAAAACATGAACATGTGGAATTATTTAGTTAAATAAATTAGACACTCACTGTGTTTAAACGTATTACCCCAACAACAACAACAACAATAATAATAATAATAATAATAAAAGTATTATTATTATTATTATTATTATTATTATTGTTGTTGTTGTTGTTGTTGTTGTTGTTGTTATTATTATTATTAATGTTTCATCCTCTCTTTATTTGTACTCAACTAAATCCTGCTTTAGTTAGAACTTTGAAACATTTCTGAGTTGATCATATCAAGTCAGACTGATGGAAACATTAAATAAACGTCATTAGAAAACCTTCTAGAACTAATCTGAGTGTTTTCAGTTTATAATCTAACTTTACTTTACAACCAAATGATAATTTATAAATGTGATGTTCAAGTTCTCAGCAGCTGTTTAATTTATTGTGATGTTCTGGAGTTAAAACACATGAGATACATTTAATTAAAGGAAAAGGTACATTTTCTCACTTGTCTTTACATCACAGTGTTTGCAGTAAAAACTGTTTAAAAATACATAAATGACATGTAAGTACAATACAAGTATCATTAACAGCTGAAGTTGTTTTAGATGTTTTAATAGTCTGATTGGTCAGTTTGGTGTTTACGTTCAGGTGAAGCGTTAAACCTTGTTTCTAATGTGTTTTTTATTCACATCATCATCATATGATACAGACAGAGCACATGTTGGATGCAGCTGTCAGAATGACC
>SSNP01000049.1:927581-1003443 GCA_006937955.1 Pachypanchax playfairii
GGTCTAGACAACATGGTAAGTAGTTAGCTGTTAGCCTTACCTCTGAGCAGACGTATTTATGCTTCGTAATGTCCCGACACATTTAACTGAAGTGGGGCCGTCCACACTGTTTTATTCATTATAGGCACCGCTCACGTTGCGTTTTCGGCTTTGGGAATGAAAAGAACAAAACTCCTCTGGATAATCTATCAGGATATCCAGTGTCCGATTTACAAACACAGTTTACAAACACACTATCTTGCTTGGAGTCAATGTTTGTCGGACCTGCTCACATAGTAATGGTTGCCATAATGTATGATTGAACATAGCCGTTTTGGAGGGAGGGGGGGCAGGCGAAAGGTCAATTGCAGATATGTTTAAACAAGCTCTCTCTCACAATGTTGAAGAATCCTTTATAAACGTTCCTTTATCCAGATGTTGATCCAGATCCCCCCAAAATCTACTCACTTCTTCTTTGGACCATTTCTGACCTTTCCTGAAAATTTCATGAAAATCCATCCAGAACTTTGGGTTATCTCTTGAAGAGAAAAACAAATGCTGGCAAAAACATGATGTCTGGTTGGAGGCAGTTACCCCCCAAAAGAGTAGCTACATATAAAATTAATTTTAGAGAACTTTAGTGTAGTTAACGTTTGATCGTCACCTAAATAAAGGAGATCAAATCTGTGAAGTAGAATGTTGTTTTGTTTTTTTATTCATTTACTTAACAAACTAAGTTTTATACCAAAACATTCGGAAAAGAAATAGATTTTAACAGTAATGGGGACTTTGTCCACATCTTGAATGTAAAAGACTAATTTACAGAGCTGCTGGGTGTGAGCCTCGTTAGTGAGGCTGAAATATAAGTAAAAAAAAACTGAACGACAAAATGTTGATTAGAGAAAACACATTTTTTTATTTATGTCATCTGTGTAACGCTGCTGTCCATGATGATCATATTTAGATATAAATAGCATTTTAAAAAACCCTTTTAGTCACATGTTTCTATCACATAGTAATAATTTCACTTTGTTGTGATATTTATTGTATCTCAAACTAATAACAAGCAGAAACTGCTGAAACACCTGGATGTGTGATAATCTCTGTAATAATGAGTATTCCAGCAATCATTTGATGTTTCAATTTATTAACAGTGTATTAGAAATAACTGAAATGTATTCGGTTCGTCAACATTTTTAACACAGTTTAACTATGATCCTTCCATTCTGTTCAGTATTGAAAGCTCACAGTAAAGCCTGATGCAGAAGGACAGTAAACAGCTGTACCACTCACCTGTACAGAGCAGGGTTCCACTATCCTGCATGTTTTAGTTGTTCCTCTTCCCTGAAACACCTGATTCAGTGGTCGTGTCATGCTCTAGTTACATTATTAAGTTCTGCAGAAGCCTGTTAATCAGTCACTGAATGAAATCAGAGTGTTGGAGCAGAGAAACATCTAAAACATGAAGGTCAGTGACCCTGAAAATCTAGACATGTTTCTATAGAGCGGAGTCACGTAGGACCAACACAATGTGTTTTTGGACTCTCAGAGAGTCACACATGGAAAGAGAAGGCCAAATAAATCAGAAGATTTGAACCAACAACCTTCTTACTATGAGTTTTCACCTCTAACCACTTTTTCAACATGTCAGTTTCATCACAGTGTTGGAACCAATTCATCCATAAAAGTGCCATACCTCAATCAAACCAGCAGATGTCACTGTTGTAACAGGATTAACACTAAACATTTATGTGTTCAGTAAATCAGAAATTTAAAACATGAACATGTGGAATTCTTGATCAGGGCCGGTTCTGGGCATAGGCAGACTAGGCAGTTGCTTAGGGCGCCCTCTGCTGGAGGGAGCGCCAAACTCTCTTTTTTTTTTTGGACAAACTGTTGGACACACCATTCATCTCATGTAAAGAGCAAAATAACTAATAATTAAATATATATATATATATATATATATATATATATATGTAATCCAGTTATTGAGTTATGTTGTTTCTCTTCTGGGCAGTAGGGGGCGCCAAAATCCCTTTTTGCCTAGCGCACCATGCAACCCAGGGCCGGTCCTGTTAAATAAATTAGACACTCACTGTGTTTAAGCACATTATCTTATCAAGGTGCTGCATCAGGAAAGACACAAGATATTTAGTAGAGTGCAAATAATTATAAACACAAAAAAAATACTAAACATAAAAAATTATGGGGATTTAGTGATTATTTCTTTGTTGTAGCAATGCTTCATGGATCTTATACTGCTGGAAAGCCCCCGGCCTCCTCCTCCCAGCATGAGGAGGCTGTGTTCTTCTTCATTGTTTGTTAAATGAATAAATTGTCAAATTACCTGTACGCCTTGTTTGTTTAGGCATCATTCATTCCATACGATTCATTAAAAGTCATTTCAAGGCACCACAAGAAACAAGAAGTCTTTCACGTCAACAGGTTCAAATTTGAATACAATACAGCTCAAAATAAAATGAAGACTTTAATAATCATAATATTTAAATAGCAGCACCTCTAGAACTCACTATGGTTGAGACATCATAGAACTCTTACAATGGGAACACTGAGTTTATCGAGTTTTAATATAATATGGTGTTTTTTTAAAATGACTCTGAATGCAGAACGAGGGCAGAGAAGCAGTGTTGGGAGTTTAATCATGAAATAAAATAAAAGATAACAAAGGCCCTTCCAAACTTGGATCACAGGACGGTACGAGGAGACAATTGAGGACAGTAGACGGATGTAACAGGATGTTCTGTCAAAGATCAGAGGAGCATATGCTGTGACAGGTGAGACCTTCTTGTTACAAGGCAACGATGCTACCAACTGCACCACCGTGCAGCCTGGTCTAATAAAGCATTAACATGTTCCTGGGAAAATATTACATGTTTTTCTTTTGTTTTCCATATTCAGACTGTTTGAGCGTTATTCAGTGGAGCATTCATTATTCAGAACATTTTGTAAGTTATTTATTTTCCTCTTTTGTTTGTGGTCTATGTGCTGCTTGTCAAAAAGCATCAGAACCTGGACCAGAAATGACCCAATCACATCTCAAGGTATGTAAAAGACTGTATTCTCCTCCACTTGAGGCGAAGACTCACTCCTGATCTGAAGGGAACGTTCCACCTGGTTCCATCATCAGAGCAAACATAAGAACAGTAAAGGTTTAGTGACTGGACTCCAGAGCAGCAGCTTGGACCTGTGGCAGGTGGATTCTGGATCCTTCAGGAACTATTTAACATTCCAATATCAGGCAGGCCAGTGGAATCCTCATCAGAGACAGCGCTGGTACTTTGCAGTCCCAGAGTGTCCTGCCTCCACAGACCCATGGACAGTCCCAAGACCTTTATGTTTGATTGGCTCTGCTGATGAAGCAGGTCACAACGTCTCCCATCTTCATCTGACAGGCAGAGGATGACTTCAGTATACCTGCACCAGTCCCGACAGTGAAGGGCTGCTGGGTAATATCATCATGAGCATCTGACCTACAGCACAGCAGAGTGTCTCCCATGTTCAGCTCTTGTCTGCTCAGCTTCAGAGGAGTAAACAGCTGACTGAGATTCTGGGTAAAGTAAATATCTATTAGAAAGTTTGAATGCCTTGGCCAGAGCTCATCAAATGATTTAACACTTACCTCATTCCACAATAAGTAGTCAGAGTGGAAGACGCTCTCTGTCCCCGTCCAAGCTTTTAAAGGAAATCAGAGTCAGTTGTGTTTATATGAACATGAATTATTTTGTACCAAAGGACAAACCTTACTTAGACATGAAAATACAGTAAGATGTTTTATATTTTATATTAACTAGAAACAACATGATATTCTACAGTTATCACATGAACTGAAGTGAGAGTCTGTAAAACTGCATGTCGTGTGTGTTTGTGGCTGAACTGCTGACAGATTTATTATTAAGAAGGTTCATATTTATATAATGCAGCAAAGAGCAAAAGCAGATTTCTTGATATTTTAGGAACAACTCGTCTGTTCAGAGTCAGAACTTCTCCCAGATGTGCAGAGTCACTTCCAGCTGTTGGTGTGTTTTATAGATCNTGTGTGTGTGTGTGTGTGTGTGTGTGTGTGTGTGTGTGTGTGTGGGTTTGTATTTCTGACCTCCTGGGGACCAGTTTCCTGACTTTTACTATCTTTCTGGGGTCCGAGGGTTCTTGTGGGGACCGAAGCCTGGTCCCCATGAGGGGGACTCCCCTTTTTAGGGTTAGGGGTTAGGTTTATAGGTATGGTGTGAATAGAGTTTTAGTTAGTCTTAGGGTTAGTTATAGATCAGTAATGGTTAAGGTTAGGAAAAGGGTTTGGGTTAGGTATAAATCTAGTTACTAAAATCAATGGAAGTCAATGGACGGTCCCCATAAGGATACCAAAACACACTTGTGTGTGTGTGTGTGTGTGTGTGTGTGTGTGGGTTTGTATTTCTGACCTCCTGGGGACCAGTTTCCTGACTTTTACTATCTTTCTGGGGTCCGAGGGTTCTTGTGGGGACCGAAGCCTGGTCCCCATGAGGGGGACTCCCCTTTTTAGGGTTAGGGGTTAGGTTTATAGGTATGGTGTGAATAGAGTTTTAGTTAGTCTTAGGGTTAGTTATAGATCAGTAATGGTTAAGGTTAGGAAAAGGGTTTGGGTTAGGTATAAATCTAGTTACTAAAATCAATGGAAGTCAATGGACGGTCCCCATAAGGATAACAAAACACACTTGTGGGTGTGTGTGTGTGTGTGTGTGTGTGTGTGTGGGTTTGTATTTCTGACCTCCTGGGGACCAGTTTCCTGACTTTTACTATCTTTCTGGGGTCCGAGGGTTCTTGTGGGGACCGAAGCCTGGTCCCCATGAGGGGGACTCCCCTTTTTAGGGTTAGGGGTTAGGTTTATAGGTATGGTGTGAATAGAGTTTTAGTTAGTCTTAGGGTTAGTTATAGATCAGTAATGGTTAAGGTTAGGAAAAGGGTTTGGGTTAGGTATAAATCTAGTTACTAAAATCAATGGAAGTCAATGGACGGTCCCCATAAGGATAACAAAACACACTTGTGGGTGTGTGTGTGTGTGTGTGTGTGTGTGTGTGTGTGCTGTGATGGTGGGTGTTGATGTATGGAGGACATATCAGGTGGGGACATCCCACTGCAGGCTGACAGGAGAATGTCCCGTCCCCTAGAGCTGCTCTCCTCGTCCCTTTATGACTATAATGTAAATAAAATTGAGGGACATCACTAGAGTGACACCTGAACCTGCAGCAGTTAAAATGTATTGAAACCTGATGCAGAAGGACAGTAAACAGCTGTACCACTCACCTGTACAGAGCAGGGTTCCACTATCCTGCATGTTTTAGTTGTTCCTCTTCCCTGAAACACCTGATTCAGTGGTCGTGTCATGCTCTAGTTACATTATTAAGTTCTGCAGAAGCCTGTTAATCAGTCACTGAATGAAATCAGAGTGTTGGAGCAGAGAAACATCTAAAACATGAAGGTCAGTGACCCTGAAAATCTAGACATGTTTCTATAGAGCGGAGTCACGTAGGACCAACACAATGTGTTTTTGGACTCTCAGAGAGTCACACATGGAAAGAGAAGGCCAAATAAATCAGAAGATTTGAACCAACAACCTTCTTACTATGAGTTTTCACCTCTAACCACTTTTTCAACATGTCAGTTTCATCACAGTGTTGGAACCAATTCATCCATAAAAGTGCCATACCTCAATCAAACCAGCAGATGTCACTGTTGTAACAGGATTAACACTAAACATTTATGTGTTCAGTAAATCAGAAATTTAAAACATGAACATGTGGAATTATTTAGTTAAATAAATTAGACACTCACTGTGTTTAAACGTATTACCCCAACAACAACAACAACAATAATAATAATAATAATAATAAAAGTATTATTATTATTATTATTATTATTATTATTGTTGTTGTTGTTGTTGTTGTTGTTGTTGTTATTATTATTATTAATGTTTCATCCTCTCTTTATTTGTACTCAACTAAATCCTGCTTTAGTTAGAACTTTGAAACATTTCTGAGTTGATCATATCAAGTCAGACTGATGGAAACATTAAATAAACGTCATTAGAAAACCTTCTAGAACTAATCTGAGTGTTTTCAGTTTATAATCTAACTTTACTTTACAACCAAATGATAATTTATAAATGTGATGTTCAAGTTCTCAGCAGCTGTTTAATTTATTGTGATGTTCTGGAGTTAAAACACATGAGATACATTTAATTAAAGGAAAAGGTACATTTTCTCACTTGTCTTTACATCACAGTGTTTGCAGTAAAAACTGTTTAAAAATACATAAATGACATGTAAGTACAATACAAGTATCATTAACAGCTGAAGTTGTTTTAGATGTTTTAATAGTCTGATTGGTCAGTTTGGTGTTTACGTTCAGGTGAAGCGTTAAACCTTGTTTCTAATGTGTTTTTTATTCACATCATCATCATATGATACAGACAGAGCACATGTTGGATGCAGCTGTCAGAATGACCTTTACTTCCTTAGAACAGACAGATTTAGTGAGTGTTCTCCTGTTTGTTCTCAGTCTTATTGTTTAAACTGTATTATTGTGCTCTGATGCAGGATCTCTGTTTGAAGACAGGTCTGATGGGGATGTAAACATAAAAGGGGCGTTGGGTAGAGGGGCGGTGGGTGGTGGGGGTGACGTCAGCAGCAGGTCCAGTCAGTAAAAAGACTTCATCTCCTCCTCCTCCTCCTCCTCCTCCTCCTCTCTGCTGCTGCTGTTGCATCCTGCTCTCCTGAGGTAGGAGTTCCTCTGTTTCTTCATTCATTCTAACTTCTAACATTTTTCAGGATGTTTCTGTGTTATTGAGCTGCTGCTGACCCGTCTCTCCTCAGGAGGACCTGTCTCTTCTGCTGTGGAGCTCTTTGTGGGACTCTAACACCATGGGGGCATTCGATGCTCTCCGGCAGTTTAATTTGATCAAATGGTTAAGAGAAGAGAGACAGTCGAGGAAACTGATTCTCTTCATTGTTTTTGTTGCGTTGCTCCTGGATAACATGCTGCTGACTGTAGTTGGTATGTGCATCTCTACATCTCTACAAAGTTTCCATCTGTTTGTAAGTTGGGATGTTTGTTTAGATATGCTCACATGTTGCTCCAGTCTCAGTCAGGAGATGAGATGAAATGTTCTGATCACATTCAAATGCAGGTCCAGAAATACTGCAGCTGACTCTGATCACAGCTGAATATTATTAGCGTTATATTTCAGTAGATGATCCTCTTTACAGGGAATAACAAGCTCCATACTGTTATGTGTCAGATAATCTCTTTACCGGTACATACGTGTGTAAACTGCACCGTCTGTCATCTTTAAAGGGACAGCTCATGTGAATTTCTATTTCAGATACAGGTCATTTTTCAATATACAAAAAATATCTATATTGAACATTGAAAAATACATATATATGTCATAAAAACAGTTTAAAACATTTTTATAAACATTAATAGAAAGAAGATTTAAGTCAGAAATCATGAACAGTTTGATGTTTTTAACCCGTTGTTGTTTCATCTGGTTGTTTGTTTCACAGTTTTATTAAATTTCACTATGAATCACACAAACTGCAGGTCAGAGAAAAGATCCGAGCCTTAAAGGAAAAACACACAAACTTCTCTATGTGACCTCCACATGTGACGTTTGTTTGTTTTTCCTCTAAATTAAAACACAAATCTTAGATTAATTATAGTATAATCATAGATCAGTTGAGGAATATTAAAACATGGAGTTTTATATCATTTAAAAAGGTTTTATAATATAATCTAACACGTAAGTTAAAACAATGTTCCACATTCAGACAGTAAATATTCAAA
This sequence comes from Pachypanchax playfairii, assembly GCA_006937955.1. Taxonomy (NCBI): domain Eukaryota; kingdom Metazoa; phylum Chordata; class Actinopteri; order Cyprinodontiformes; family Aplocheilidae; genus Pachypanchax; species Pachypanchax playfairii. The sequence goes on from SSNP01000049.1 coordinate 935,403, forward strand.
CTAATTACATGATACGATCAGTGACTGAGGAACCAACATAAATGTTTAACAACTGCATTAATTTGTTCTTTAATTTTTATTTTGATACTGATCGTTAAAAACATCCACAGATTCTTGATATTTTTCTTTTTTTATCTGACAGGATAAACTTTATTTCCTGTGTATCTGAAAACAATCCAGATTTTTCATTAGAAATGTTTCTACCCTGTTCCACCCTGTTCCATCATGTTCCACCATGTTCCACCATGTTCCACCATGTTCCATCATGTTCCACCCTGTTCCATCATGTTCCATCATGTTCCACCATGTTCCACCATGTTCCATCATGTTCCACCCTGTTCCACCCTGTTCCATCATGTTCCATCATGTTCCACCATGTTCCACCATGTTCCATCATGTTCCATCATGTTCCACCCTGTTCCACCCTGTTCCACCCTGTTCCACCATGTTCCATCATGTTCCACCATGTTCCACCCTGTTCCACCATGTTCCACCCTGTTCCACCCTGTTCCACCATGTTCCACCATGTTCCACCATGTTCCACCATGTTCCACCATGTTCCATCATGTTCCACCCTGTTCCACCATGTTCCACCATGTTCCACCATGTTCCATCATGTTCCACCCTGTTCCACCATGTTCCACCCTGTTCCACCCTGTTCCATCATGTTCCATCATGTTCCACCCTGTTCCACCCTGTTCCACCCTGTTCCACCATGTTCCATCATGTTCCATCATGTTCCACCCTGTTCCATCATGTTCCACCCTGTTCCATCATGTTCCATCATGTTCCACCCTGTTCTACCATGTTCCACCCTGTTCCACCATGTTCCGCAATGTTCCACCCTGTTCCACCCTGTTCCATCATGTTCCATCATGTTCCACCATGTTCCACCCTGTTCCACCATGTTCCATCATGTTCCACCCTGTGCCACCCTGTTCCACCATGTTCCACCCTGTTACACCATGTTCCACCATGTTCCACCATGTTCCTCCCTGTTCCATCATGTTCCACCCTGTTCCACCCTGTTCCATCATGTTCCATCATGTTCCACCCTGTTCCACCTGTTCCACCCTGTTCCTCCCTGTTCCACCCTGTTCCACCATTTTCCACCCTGTTCCATCATGTTCCACCCTGTTCCACCATGTTCCATCATGTTCCACCATGTTCCACCATGTTCCACCATGTTCCATCATGTTCCACCCTGTTCCACCATGTTCCACCCTGTTCCACCCTGTTCCATCATGTTCCTTCATGTTCCATCATGTTCCACCATGTTCCACCCTGTTCCACCATGTTCCATCATGTTCCATCATGTTCCACCCTGTTCCACCCTGTTCCATCATGTTCCACCCTGTTCCCCCTGTTCCATCATGTTCCACCCTGTTCCATCATGTTCCACCCTGTTCCACCCTGTTCCATCTGTTCCATCATGTTCCACCCTGTTCCATCATGTTCCATCATGTTCCACCCTGTTCCATCATGTTCCATCATGTTCCACCATGTTCCACCCTGTTCCACCATGTTCCATCATGTTCCATCATGTTCCACCCTGTTCCACCCTGTTCCATCATGTTCCACCATGTTCCATCATGTTCCACCATGTTCCATCATGTTCCACCATGTTCCATCCTGTTCCATCATGTTCCATCATGTTCCACCATGTTCCATCATGTTCCATCATGTTCCACCCTGTTCCACCATGTTCCACCATGTTCCATCCTGTTCCACCCTGTTCCATCATGTTCCACCCTGTTCCATCATGTTCCATCATGTTCCACCCTGTTCCACCCTGTTCCACCATGTTCCACCATGTTCCATCATGTTCCATCATGTTCCATCATGTTCCACCATGTTCCACCATGTTCCATCATGTTCCACCCTGTTCCACCATGTTCCACCCTGTTCCACCCTGTTCCACCATGTTCCATCATGTTCCACCCTGTTCCACCATGTTCCACCATGTTCCACCCTGTTCCATCATGTTCCACCCTGTTCCATCATGTTCCACCCTGTTCCATCATGTTCCACCCTGTTCCATCATGTTCCACCCTGTTCCATCATGTTCCACCCTGTTCCACCCTGTTCCATCATGTTCCACCCTGTTCCACCATGTTCCACCATGTTCCATCATGTTCCATCATGTTCCACCCTGTTCCATCATGTTCCACCCTGTTCCACCCTGTTCCATCATGTTCCATCATGTTCCATCATGTTCCACCATGTTCCATCCTGTTCCACCCTGTTCCATCATGTTCCACCCTGTTCCATCATGTTCCATCATGTTCCACCCTGTTCCCTCATGTTCCCTCATGTTCCATCATGTTCCATCATGTTCCCCCTGTTCCACCCTGTTCCACCATGTTCCATCATGTTCCACCCTGTTCCACCCTGTTCCATCATGTTCCACCCTGTTCCATCCTGTTCCCTCATGTTCCACCCTGTTCCACCATGTTCCATCATGTTCAATCATGTTCCACCCTGTTCCACCATGTTCCACCCTGTTCCACCATGTTCCATCATGTTCCATCATGTTCCACCCTGTTCCACCCTGTTCCATCATGTTCCACCCTGTTCCATCATGTTCCACCATGTTCCATCATGTTCCACCATGTTCCACCCTGTTCCACCATGTTCCATCATGTTCCATCATGTTCCACCCTGTTCCACCATGTTCCATCATGTTCCATCCTGTTCCATCATGTTCCATCATGTTCCACCCTGTTCCATCATGTTCCATCATGTTCCATCATGTTCCACCCTGTTCCACCCTGTTCCATCATGTTCCATCATGTTCCATCCTGTTCCATCCTGTTCCATCATGTTCCATCATGTTCCATCATGTTCCACCCTGTTCCACCCTGTTCCATCATGTTCCACCCTGTTCCATCATGTTCCATCATGTTCCACCCTGTTCCATCATGTTCCACCATGTTCCATCATGTTCCACCCTGTTCCATCATGTTCTACCCTGTTCCCCCATGTTCCACCATGTTCCCCCATATTCCACCATGTTCCATCATGTTCCACCCTGTTCGATCATGTTCCATCATGTTCCACCATGTTCCACCCTTTTCCATCATGTTCCACCCTGTTCCACCATGTTCCATCATCTTCCACCATGTTCCATCCTGTTCCACCCTGTTCCATCATGTTCCACTCTGTTCCATCATGTTCCATCATGTTCCATCCTGTTCCACCCTGTTCCATCATGTTCCATCATGTTCCACCCTGTTCCATCCTGTTCCACCCTGTTCCATCATGTTCCATCATGTTCCATCATGTTCCACCCTGTTCCACCCTGTTCCATCATGTTCCATCATGTTCCACCATGTTCCACCCTGTTCCACCATGTTCCATCATGTTCCATCATGTTCCACCCTGTTCCACCCTGTTCCACCATGTTCCACCCTGTTCCACCATGTTCCACCATGTTCCACCATGTTCCATCATGTTCCATCCTGTTCCATCATGTTCCACCATGTTCCACCCTGTTCCATCATGTTCCACCATGTTTCATCATGTTCCACCCTGTTCCATCATGTTCCACCATGTTCCATCCTGTTCCACCCTGTTCCATCATGTTCCACTCTGTTCCATCATGTTCCATCATGTTCCATCCTGTTCCACCCTGTTCCATCATGTTCCATCATGTTCCACCCTGTTCCACCATGTTCCATCATGTTCCACCATGTTCTGCCCTGTTCCACCCTGTTCCACCATGTTCCACCCTGTTCCATCATGTTCCACTCTGTTCCATCATGTTCCATCATGTTCCATCCTGTTCCACCCTGTTCCATCATGTTCCACCCTGTTCCATCCTGTTCCATCCTGTTCCACCCTGTTCCATCATGTTCCACTCTGTTCCATCCTGTTCCATCATGTTCCATCCTGTTCCACCCTGTTCCATCATGTTCCATCATGTTCCACCCTGTTCCTCCTGTTCCACCCTGTTCCATCATGTTCCACCATGTTCCACCATGTTCCATCATGTTCCACCCTGTTCCACCATGTTCCACCATGTTCAACCATGTTCCATCATGTTCCACCATGTTCCACCCTGTTCCATCATGTTCCATCATGTTCCATCATGTTCCACCCTTTTCCACCCTGTTCCATCATGTTCCATCATGTTCCATCATGTTTCACCCTGTTCCATCATGTTCCACCCTGTTCCATCATGTTCCATCATGTTCCACCCTGTTCCTCCCTGTTCCATCATGTTCCATCATGTTCCATCATGTTCCACCCTTTTCCACCATGTTCCATCATGTTCCACCTGTTCCATCATGTTCCACCATGTTCCACCCTGTTCCACCATGTTCCATCATGTTCCATCATGTTCCACCCTGTTCCCCATGTTCCACCATGTTTCACCATGTTCCATCCTGTTCCATCATGTTCCACCCTGTTCCACCCTGTTCCAACATGTTCCACCCTGTTCCACCATGTTCCACCATGTTCCACCATGTTCCATCATGTTCCACCCTGTTCCATCATGTTTCATCATGTTCCACCCTGTTCCACCCTGTTCCATCATGTTCCATCATGTTCCACCCTGTTCCACCCTGTTCCATCATGTTCCACCATGTTCCACCATGTTCCACCATGTTCCACCATGTTCCATCATGTTCCACCCTGTTCCATCATGTTCCATCATGTTCCACCATGTTCCACCCTGTTCCCTCATGTTCCACCCTGTTCCACCCTTTTCCACCATGTTCCATCATGTTCCACCATGTTCCACCCTGTTCCACCATGTTCCATCATGTTCCATCATGTTCCACCCTGTTCCACCCTGTTCCACCATGTTCCACCCTGTTCCATCCTGTTCCATCATGTTCCATCATGTTCTACCCTGTTCCACCACGTTCCACCATGTTCCACCATGTTCCATCATGTTCCACCCTGTTCCATCATGTTCCATCATGTTCCACCCTGTTCCACCATGTTCCACCCTGTTCCACCCTGTTCCATCATTTTCCATCATGTTCCATCATTTTCCACCATGTTCCACCATGTTCCACCCTGTTCCATCATGTTCCACCCTGTTCCACCATGTTCCACCATGTTCCACCATGTTCCATCATGTTCCACCCTGTTCCACCCTGTTCCATCATGTTCCATCATGTTCCACCCTGTTCCACCATGTTCCACCATGTTCCACCATGTTCCACTGTGCTCCACCATGTTCCACCATGTTCCATCATGTTCCATCATGTTCCACCCTGTTCCTCCCTGTTCCATCATGTTCCACCCTGTTCCATCTTGTTCCATCATGTTCCACCCTGTTCCATCATGTTCCACCCTGTTCCACCCTGTTCCATCATGTTCCATCATGTTCCACCATTTTCCATCCTGTTCCACCCTGTTCCATCATGTTCCACTCTGTTCCATCATGTTCCATCATGTTCCATCCTGTTCCACCCTGTTCCACCCTGTTCCACCATGTTCCATCATGTTCAATCATGTTCCACCCTGTTCCACCTTGTTCCATCATGTTCCATCATGTTTCACCCTGTTCCATCATGTTCCACCCTTTTCCACCATGTTCCATCATGTTCCACCCTGTTCCACCACGTTCCACCATGTTCCACCATGTTCCATCATGTTCCACCCTTTTCCACCATGTTCCATCATGTTCCCCCTGTTCCACCCTGTTCCATCATGTTCCATCATGTTCCACCATGTTCCACCCTGTTCCACCCTGTTCCATCATGTTCACTCTGTTCCATCATGTTCCATCATGTTCCATCCTGTTCCACCCTGTTCCATCATGTTCCATCATGTTCCACCCTGTTCCATCCTGTTCCACCCTGTTCCATCATGTTCCATCATGTTCCACCATGTTCCACCATGTTCCACCATGTTCCATCATGTTCCACCCTGTTCCACCATGTTCCACCCTGTTCCATCCTTTTCCACCATGTTCCATCATGTTCCACCCTGTTCCACCCTGTTCCATCATGTTCCACCCTGTTCCACCCTGTTCCACCATGTTCCATCATGTTCCATCATGTTCCACCGTGTTCCATCATGTTCCATCATGTTCCATCATGTTTCACCCTGTTCCATCATGTTCCACCCTGTTCCATCATGTTCCATCATGTTCCACCATGTTCCATCCTGTTCCACCCTGTTCCATCATGTTCCATCTGTTCCATCATGTTCCATCATGTTCCATCCTGTTCCACCCTGTTCCATCATGTTCCACCATGTTCCACCCTGTTCCACCATGTTCCACCATGTTCCACCATGTTCCATCATGTTCCACCCTGTTCCACCATGTTCCATCATGTTCCACCATGTTCCACCATGTTCCATCATGTTCCATCATGTTCCACCCTGTTCCACCCTGTTCCACCCTGTTCCACCATGTTCCATCATGTTCCATCATGTTCCACCCTGTTCCATCATGTTCCACCCTGTTCCACCCTGTTCCATCATGTTCCATCATGTTCCACCCTGTTCCACCCTGTTCCACCATGTTCCATCATGTTCCACCCTGTTCCACCATGTTCCACCATGTTCCACCATGTTCCATCATGTTCCACCCTGTTCCACCATGTTCCACCCTGTTCCACCCTGTTCCATCATGTTCCATCATGTTCCACCCTGTTCCACCATGTTCCATCATGTTCCATCATGTTCCACCCTGTTCCACCATGTTCCACCCTGTTCCATCATTTTCCACCCTGTTCCATCATGTTCTACCCTGTTCCATCATGTTCCACCCTGTTCCCTCCTGTTCCATCATGTTCCACCCTGTTCCATCCTGTTCCACCATGTTCCATCATGTTCCATCATGTTCCACCATGTTCCATCATGTTCCATCATGTTCCACCCTGTTCCACCACGTTCCACCATGTTCCACCATGTTCCATCATGTTCCACCCTGTTCCATCATGTTTCATCATGTTCCACCCTGTTCCATCATGTTCCACCATGTTCCACCCTGTTCCACCATGTTCCATCATGTTCCATCATGTTCCACCCTGTTCCACCCTGTTCCATCATGTTCCATCATGTTCCATCATGTTCCACCCTGTTCCACCATGTTCCACCATGTTCCATCATGTTCCACCCTGTTCCATCATGTTCCATCATGTTCTACCCTGTTCCACCCTGTTCCACCATGTTCCATCATGTTCCACCATTTTCCACCATGTTCCACCATGTCCCACCATGTTCCACCATGTTCCACCATGTTCCACCATGTTCCATCATGTTCCACCCTGTTCCACCCTGTTTCATCATGTTCCACCCTGTTCCATCATGTTCCATCATGTTCCACCCTGTTCCATCATGTTCCACCCTGTTCCACCCTGTTCCATCATGTTCCATTATGTTCCATCATGTTCCATCATGTTCCACCATGTTCCATCATGTTCCACCCTGTTCCACCCGTTCCACCATGTTCCACCATGTTCCATCATGTTCCACCCTGTTCCATCATGTTTCATCATGTTCCACCCTGTTCCATCATGTTCCATCATGTTCCACCATGTTCCATCATGTTCCACCCTGTTCCACCCTGTTCCACCATGTTCCACCATGTTCCACCCTGTTCCATCATGTTCCATCATGTTCCACCATGTTCCACCCTGTTCCACCATGTTCCATCATGTTCCATCATGTTCCACCCTGTTCCATCATGTTCCACCCTGTTCCATCATGTTCCATCCCTGTTCCATCATGTTCCACCCTGTTCCACCCTGTTCCATCATGTTCCATCATGTTCCATCATGTTCCACCCTGTTCCATCATGTTCCACCCTGTTCCATCATGTTCCATCATTTTCCATCCTGTTCCACCCTGTTCCATCATGTTCCATCATGTTCCACCCTGTTCCATCATGTTCCATCATGTTCCACCATGTTCCACCCTGTTCCACCCTGTTCCATCATGTTCCATCATGTTCCACCCTGTTCCACCCTGTTCCACCCTGTTCCACCATGTTCCATCATGTTCCATCATGTTCCACCCTGTTCCACCCTGTTCCATCATGTTCCACTCTGTTCCATCATGTTCCATCATGTTCCATCCTGTTCCACCCTGTTCCATCATGTTACATCATGTTCCACCCTGTTCCACCCTGTTCCATCATGTTCCATCATGTTCCACCATGTTCCACCATTTTCCACCATGTTCCACCATGTTCCATCATGTTCCCCCCTGTTCCACCCTGTTCCACCATGTTCCACCATGTTCAATCATGTTCCACCCTGTTCCACCCTGTTCCATCATGTTCCATCATGTTCCACCCTGTTCCACCCTGTTCCACCATGTTCCACCATGTTCCACCATGTTCCATCCTGTTCCATCATTTTCCATCATGTTCCATCATGTTCCACCCTGTTCCATCATGTTCCATCATGTTCCACCATGTTCCATCATGTTCCACCCTGTTCCCCCTGTTCCAACATGTTCCACCCTGTTCCACCCTGTTCCACCCTGTTCCATCATGTTCCACCCTGTTCCATCATGTTCCATCATGTTCTACCCTGTTCCATCATGTTCTACCCTGTTCCATCATGTTCCATCATGTTCCACCCTGTTCCATCATGTTCCATCATGTTCCACCCTGTTCCACCCTGTTCCACCATGTTCCATCATGTTCCACCCTGTTCCACCATGTTCCACCATGTTCCACCATGTTCCATCATGTTCCACCCTGTTCCACCCTGTTCCACCATGTCCCACCCTGTTCCACCATGTTCCACCATTTTCCACCATGTTCCATCATGTTCCACTCTGTTCCATCATGTTCCATCATGTTCCATCCTGTTCCACCCTGTTCCATCCTGTTCCATCATGTTCCATCATGTTCCACCCTGTTCCACCATGTTCCATCATGTTCCATCATGTTCCACCCTGTTCCACCCTGTTCCATCATGTTCCATCATGTTCCACCATGTTCCATCATGTTCCATCATGTTCCACCCTGTTCCATCATGTTCCACCCTGTTCCACCCTGTTCCATCATGTTCCATCATGTTCCACCCTGTTCCACCATGTTCCACCATGTTCCACCATGTTCCATCATGTTCCACCCTGTTCCAACATGTTCCACCCTGTTCCACCATGTTCCATCATGTTCCATCATGTTCCACCCTGTTCCACCCTGTTCCATCATGTTCCACTCTGTTCCATCATGTTCCATCATGTTCCATCCTGTTCCATCATGTTTCATCATGTTCCACCCTGTTCCATCATTTTCCATCATGTTCCATCATGTTCCATCATGTTCCACCCTGTTCCACCCTGTTCCACCATGTTCCATCATGTTCCATCCTGTTCTACCCTGTTCCACCCTGTTCCATCCTGTTCCACCCTGTTCCACCATGTTCTGCAATGTTCCACCCTGTTTCACCATGTTCCACCCTGTTCCACCATGTTCTGCAATGTTCCACCCTGTTCCACCATGTTCTGCAATGTTCCACCCTGTTCCACCATGTTCCACCCTGTTCCACCCTGTTCCACCCTGTTCCACCATGTTCCATCATGTTCCATCCTGTTCCACCCTGTTCCCCCCTGTTCCACCCTGTTCCACCCTGTTCCACCATGTTCCACCATGTTCCATCATGTTCCACCCTGTTCCATCATGTTACATCATGTTCCACCCTGTTCCATCATGTTCCACTCTGTTCCATCATGTTCCATCATGTTCCATCATGTTCCACCCTGTTCCACCCTGTTCCATCATGTTCTACCCTGTTCCACCCTGTTCCACCATGTTCCATCATGTTCCATCATTTTCCACCCTGTTCCATCATGTTCCACCCTGTTCCACCCTGTTCTGCAATGTTCCACCCTGTTTCACCATGTTCCACCCTGTTCCACCATGTTCTGCAATGTTCCACCCTGTTCCACCATGTTCCACCCTGTTCCACCCTGTTCCACCCTGTTCCATCATGTTCCATCATGTTCCACCATGTTCCACCATGTTCCACCCTGTTCCATCATTTTCCACCCTGTTCCATCATGTTCTACCCTGTTCCATCATGTTCCACCCTGTTCCATCATGTTCCATCATGTTCCACCATGTTCCACCATGTTCCACCATGTTCCACCATGTTCCACCCTGTTCCACCATGTTCCACCATGTTCCACCATGTTCCATCATGTTCCACCCTGTTCCACCCTGTTCCACCCTGTTCCATCATGTTCCACCCTGTTCCACCTTGTTCCACCCTGTTCCATCATGTTCCATCATGTTCCACCATGTTCCATCATGTTCCACCCTGTTCCACCCTGTTCCATCTGTTCCACCCTGTTCCATCATGTTCCATCATGTTCCACCCTGTTCCATCATGTTCCATCATGTTCCATCATGTTCCACCCTGTTCCACCCTGTTCCATCATGTTCCATCATGTTCCACCCTGTTCCACCCTGTTCCACCCTGTTCCACCATGTTCCATCATGTTCCATCATGTTCCATCCTGTTCCACCATGTTCCATCATGTTCCACCATGTTCCATCATGTTCCATCATGTTCCATCATGTTCCACCCTGTTCCATCATGTTTCATCATGTTCCACCCTGTTCCATCATGTTCCACCATGTTCCATCATGTTCCATCATGTTCCACCCTGTTCCACCATGTTCCACCATTTTCCACCATGTTCCACCCTTTTCCACCATGTTCCACCATGTTCCCCCCTGTTCCATCATGTTCCATCTGTTCCACCATGTTCCATCATGTTCCACCCTGTTCCATCCTGTTCCACCATGTTCCATCATGTTCCACCCTGTTCCATCCTGTTCCACCCTGTTCCATCATGTTCCATCATGTTCCATCATGTTCCACCCTGTTCCACCCTGTTCCACCATGTTCCATCATGTTCCATCATGTTCCACCCTGTTCCATCCTGTTCCATCATGTTCCACCATGTTCCACCATGTTCAACCATGTTCCACCATGTTCCACCATTTTCCACCATGTTCCACCCTGTTCCACCATGTTCTGCAATGTTCCACCCTGTTCCACCATGTTCTGCAATGTTCCACCCTGTTCCACCATGTTCCACCCTGTTCCACCATGTTCCATCATGTTCCATCATGTTCCACCCTGTCCCACCATGTTCCATCATGTTCCACCCTGTTCCATCATGTTCCACCCTGTTCCATCATGTTCCACCATGTTCCACCCTGTTCCACCCTGTTCCCCCATGTTCCACCCTGTTCCATCATGTTCCACCCTGTTCCACCATGTTCTGCAATGTTCCACCCTGTTTCACCATGTTCCACCCTGTTCCACCATGTTCTGCAATGTTCCACCCTGTTCCACCATGTTCTGCAATGTTCCACCCTGTTCCATCATGTTCCACCATGTTCCACCATGTTCTGCAATGTTCCACCCTGTTCCACCATGTTCCACCCTGTTCCATCATGTTCCACCCTGTTCCACCATGTTCTGCCATGTTCCACCCTGTTCCACCATGTTCCACCATGTTCCATCATGTTCCACCCTGTTCCATCATGTTCCACCATGTTCCATCCTGTTCCACCCTGTTCCATCATGTTCCATCATGTTCCACCATGTTCCACCATGTTCCATCATGTTCCACCCTGTTCCACCCTGTTCCACCATGTTCCACCTGTTCCACCCTGTTCCATCATGTTCCATCATGTTCCACCATGTTCCACCCTGTTCCACCCTGTTCCAGCATGTTCCACCCTGTTCCACCATGTTCCACCACGTTCCACCATGTTCCACCATGTTCCACCCTGTTCCACCATGTTCCACCCTGTTCCATCATTTTCCACCCTGTTCCATCATGTTCTACCCTGTTCCATCATGTTCCACCCTGTTCCATCATGTTCCATCATGTTCCACCATGTTCCATCATGTTCCACCCTGTTCCACCATGTTCCATCATGTTCCACCCTGTTCCACCCTGTTCCCTCATGTTCCAGCATGTTCCACCATGTTCCATCATGTTCCATCATGTTCCACCCTGTTCCATCATGTTCCACCCTGTTCCACCATGTTCTGCAATGTTCCACCCTGTTTCACCATGTTCCACCCTGTTCCACCATGTTCTGCAATGTTCCACCCTGTTCCACCATGTTCTGCAATGTTCCACCCTGTTCCACCATGTTCCACCCTGTTCCATCATTTTCCACCCTGTTCCATCATGTTCTACCCTGTTCCATCATGTTCCACCCTGTTCCATCATGTTCCACCCTGTTCCATCATGTTCCATCATGTTCCATCATGTTCCATCATGTTCCACCCTGTTCTACCATGTTCCACCCTGTTCCACCATGTTCTGCAATGTTCCACCCTGTTCCACCATGTTCTGCAATGTTCCACCCTGTTCCACCATGTTCCACCCTGTTCCACCCTGTTCCACCCTGTTCCACCATGTTCCACCCTGTTCCACCATGTTCCACCATGTTCCATCATGTTCCACCCTGTTCCATCATGTTCCACCCTGTTCCATCATGTTCCACCCTGTTCCACCATGTTCCGCCATGTTCCACCCTGTTCCACCCTGTTCCACCCTGTTCCACCATGTTCCATCATGTTCCACCATGTTCTGCAATGTTCCACCCTGTTTCACCATGTTCCACCCTGTTCCACCATGTTCTGCAATGTTCCACCCTGTTTCACCATGTTCCACCCTGTTCCACCATGTTCTGCAATGTTCCACCCTGTTCCACCCTGTTCCACCCTGTTCCACCCTGTTCCACCATGTTCCACCCTGTTCCATCATGTTCCACCCTGTTCCATCATGTTTCATCATGTTCCACCCTGTTCCATCATGTTCCACCATGTTCCATCATGTTCCATCCTGTTCCACCCTGTTCCATCATGTTCCACCATGTTCCACCCTGTTCCACCATGTTCCATCATGTTCCATCCTGTTCCACCATGTTCCACCCTGTTCCACCATGTTCTGCAATGTTCCACCCTGTTTCACCATGTTCCATCCTGTTCCACCATGTTCTGCAATGTTCCACCCTGTTTCACCATGTTCCACCCTGTTCCATCATGTTCTGCAATGTTCCACCCTGTTCCACCATGTTCTGCAATGTTCCACCCTGTTCCACCATGTTCCACCCTGTTCCACCCTGTTCCGCCATGTTCCACCCTGTTCCATCATGTTCCACCCTGTTCCACCATGTTCTGCAATGTTCCACCCTGTTCCACCCTGTTCCATCATGTTCCACCCTGTTCCACCATGTTCCACCCTGTTCCATCATTTTCCACCCTGTTCCATCATGTTCTACCCTGTTCCATCATGTTCCACCCTGTTCCATCATGTTCCACCCTGTTCCACCATGTTCTGCAATGTTCCACCCTGTTCCATCATGTTCCACCCTGTTCCACCATGTTCTGCAATGTTCCACCCTGTTCCACCATGTTCTGCAATGTTCCACCCTGTTCCACCATGTTCCACCCTGTTCCACCCTGTTCTGCAATGTTCCACCCTGTTCCACCCTGTTCCACCATGTTCCATCATGTTCCACCCTGTTCCACCACGTTCCATCATGTTCCACCATGTTCCAACATGTTCCATCATGTTCCACCATGTTCCATCATGTTCCATCATGTTCTACCCTGTTCCATCATGTTCCACCCTGTTCCATCATGTTCCACCCTGTTCCACCATGTTCCACCCTGTTCCATCATTTTCCACCCTGTTCCATCATGTTCTACCCTGTTCTACCATGTTCCACCCTGTTCCACCATGTTCTGCAATGTTCCACCCTGTTCCACCATGTTCTGCAATGTTCTACCCTGTTCCATCATGTTCCACCCTGTTCCATCATGTTACATCATGTTCCACCCTGTTCCATCATGTTCCATCATGTTCCACCCTGTTCCACCCTGTTCCACCATGTTCCATCATGTTCCACCCTGTTCCACCATGTTCCACCATGTTCCCCCCTGTTCCACCATGTTCCACCCTTTCCACCCTGTTCCACCATGTTCCTCCCTGTTCCATCATGTTCCACCCTGTTCCATCATGTTCCACCCTGTTCCACCCTGTTCCATCATGTTCCACCCTGTTCCATCATGTTCCATCATGTTCCACCCTGTTCCATCATGTTCCACCCTGTCCCATCATGTTCCATCATGTTCCACCCTGTTCTACCATGTTCCACCCTGTTCCACCATGTTCTGCAATGTTCCACCCTGTTCCACCATGTTCTGCAATGTTCCACCCTGTTCCACCATGTTCCACCCTGTTCCACCCTGTTCCACCATGTTCCACCCTGTTCCACCATGTTCTGCAATGTTCCACCCTGTTCCACCCTGTTCCACCCTGTTCCACCATGTTCCATCATGTTCCATCATGTTCCACCCTGTTCCATCATGTTCCACCCTGTCCCATCATGTTCCATCATGTTCCACCCTGTTCTACCATGTTCCACCCTGTTCCACCATGTTCTGCAATGTTCCACCCTGTTCCACCATGTTCTGCAATGTTCCACCCTGTTCCATCATGTTCCACCATGTTCCACCATGTTCTGCAATGTTCCACCCTGTTCCACCCTGTTCCACCCTGTTCCACCATGTTCCATCATGTTCCACCATGTTCTGCAATGTTCCACCCTGTTCCACCATGTTCCACCCTGTTCCATCATGTTCCACCCTGTTCCACCATGTTCTGCAATGTTCCACCCTGTTCCACCATGTTCCACCCTGTTCCACCCTGTTCCACCATGTTCCACCCTGTTCCATCATGTTCTACCCTGTTCCATCATGTTCCACCCTGTTCCATCATGTTCCACCCTGTTCCACCATGTTCCATCATGTTCCATCATGTTCCACCATGTTCCATCATGTTCCATCATGTTCCACCCTGTTCTACCATGTTCCACCCTGTTCCACCATGTTCTGCAATGTTCCACCCTGTTCCACCATGTTCCACCATGTTCCACCATGTTCTGCAATGTTCCACCCTGTTCCACCATGTTCCACCCTGTTCCATCATGTTCCACCCTGTTCCACCATGTTCTGCAATGTTCCACCCTGTTTCACCATGTTCCACCCTGTTCCACCCTGTTCCACCATGTCCCACCATGTTCCACCATGTTCCACCATGTTCTACCCTGTTCCACCCTGTTCCACCCTGTTCCACCATGTTCCATCATGTTCCACCCTGTTCCATCATGTTCCACCCTGTTCCACCATGTTCCACCATGTTCCATCATGTTCCATCATGTTCCACCCTGTTCCATCATGTTCCACCCTGTTCCATCATGTTCCACCATGTTCCACCATGTTCTGCAATGTTCCACCCTGTTCCACCCTGTTCCACCCTGTTCCACCATGTTCCATCATGTTCCACCATGTTCTGCAATGTTCCATCATGTTCCAACATGTTCCACCCTGTTCCACCATGTTCTGCAATGTTCCACCCTGTTCCACCATGTTCCATCATGTTCCACCATGTTCTGCAATGTTCCACCCTGTTCCACCATGTTCCACCCTGTTCCATCATGTTCCACCCTGTTCCACCATGTTCCACCCTGTTCCACCCTGTTCCATCATGTTCCACCCTGTTCCGCCATGTTCCACCCTGTTCCACCATGTTCCACCCTGTTCCATCATGTTCCACCCTGTTCCACCATGTTCTACCATGTTCCACCCTGTTCCACCATGTTCCACCCTGTTCCACCCTGTTCCCCCATGTTCCACCCTGTTCCACCATGTTCTGCAATGTTCCACCCTGTTTCACCATGTTCCACCCTGTTCCACCATGTTCTGCAATGTTCCACCCTGTTCCACCATGTTCTGCAATGTTCCACCCTGTTCCACCATGTTCCACCCTGTTCTACCCTGTTCCACCATGTTCCACCCTGTTCCATCATGTTCCACCCTGTTCCACCATGTTCCACCCTGTTCCATCATTTTCCACCCTGTTCCATCATGTTCTACCCTGTTCCATCATGTTCCACCCTGTTCCACCCTGTTCCACCCTGTTCCAGCATGTTCCACCCTGTTCCACCCTGTTCCACCATGTTCCATCATGTTCCATCATGTTCCATCATGTTCCACCATGTTCCACCCTGTTCCTCCCTGTTCCATCATGTTCCATCATGTTCCACCATGTTCCACCCTGTTCCATCATTTTCCACCCTGTTCCATCATGTTCTACCCTGTTCCATCATGTTCCACCCTGTTCCATCATGTTCCACCCTGTTCCACCATGTTCCTCCCTGTTCCACCCTGTTCCATCATGTTCCATCATGTTCCACCATGTTCCATCATGTTCCACCATGTTCCACCATGTTCCACCATGTTCCACCCTGTTCCACCATGTTCCACCCTGTTCCATCATTTTCCACCCTGTTCCACCATGTTCTGCAATGTTCCACCCTGTTTCACCATGTTCCACCCTGTTCCACCATGTTCTGCAATGTTCCACCCTGTTCCACCCTGTTCCACCCTGTTCCCCCCTGTTCCACCATGTTCCACCCTGTTCCATCCTGTTCCACCCTGTTCCACCATGTTCCACCCTGTTCCACCATGTTCTGCAATGTTCCACCCTGTTTCACCATGTTCCACCCTGTTCCACCATGTTCTGCAATGTTCCACCCTGTTCCACCATGTTCTGCAATGTTCCACCCTGTTCCACCATGTTCCACCCTGTTCCACCCTGTTCCACCCTGTTCCACCCTGTTCCATCATGTTCCATCATGTTCCACCATGTTCCACCATGTTCCACCATGTTCCATCATGTTCCACCCTGTTCCACCATGTTCCACCCTGTTCCACCCTGTTCCACCATGTTCCATCATGTTCCATCATGTTCCACCCTGTTCCATCATGTTCCACCCTGTCCCATCATGTTCCATCATGTTCCACCCTGTTCTACCATGTTCCACCCTGTTCCATCATGTTCCATCATGTTCCACCCTGTTCTATCATGTTCCATCATGTTCCATCATGTTCCACCCTGTTCCACCCTGTTCCATCATGTTCCATCATGTTCCACCCTGTTCCACCCTGTTCCACCATGTTCCATCATGTTCCACCCTGTTCCACCACGTTCCATCATGTTCCACCATGTTCTACAATGTTCCACCATGTTCCACCATGTTCCACCCTGTTCCACCATGTTCTGCAATGTTCCACCCTGTTCCACCATGTTCCATCATGTTCCACCATGTTCTGCAATGTTCCACCCTGTTCCACCCTGTTCCACCCTGTTCCATCATGTTCCATCATGTTCCACCATGTTCCACCATGTTCCACCATGTTCCATCATGTTCCACCCTGTTCCACCATGTTCCATCATGTTCCACCATGTTCTGCAATGTTCCACCCTGTTCCACCATGTTCCACCCTGTTCCATCATGTTCCACCCTGTTCCACCATGTTCCATCATGTTCCATCATGTTCCACCCTGTTCCATCATGTTCCACCTGTTCCATCATGTTCCACCCTGTTCCACCATGTTCTGCAATGTTCCACCCTGTTTCACCATTTTCCACCCTGTTCCATCATGTTCTACCCTGTTCCATCATGTTCCACCCTGTTCCATCATGTTCCACCCTGTTCCACCATGTTCCATCATGTTCCATCATGTTCCACCCTGTTCCATCATGTTCCACCCTGTCCCATCATGTTCCATCATGTTCCACCCTGTTCTACCATGTTCCACCCTGTTCCATCATGTTCCACCCTGTTCCATCATGTTCCACCCTGTTCCATCATGTTCCACCCTGTTCCCCCATGTTCCACCCTGTTCCACCATGTTCCATCATGTTCCACCATGTTCCATCATGTTCCACCCTGTTCCATCATGTTCCACCATGTTCCACCCTGTTCCACCATGTTCCACCATGTTCCACCCTGTTCCATCATGTTCCATCATGTTCCACCATGTTCCACCCTGTTCCATCATGTTCTACCCTGTTCCATCATGTTCCACCCTGTTCCATCATGTTCCATCCTGTTCCACCCTGTTCCATCATGTTCCATCATGTTCCATCATGTTCCACCCTGTTCCACCCTGTTCCACCCTGTTCCACCATGTTCCACCATGTTCCACCCTGTTCCATCATGTTCCATCATGTTCCACCATGTTCCACCCTGTTCCATCATTTTCCACCCTGTTCCATCATGTTCTACCCTGTTCCACATGTTCCACCCTGTTCCATCATGTTCCACCCTGTTCTCCCCTGTTCCACCCTGTTCCACCATGTTCCATCATGTTCCACCATGTTCTGCAATGTTCCATCCTGTTCCACCATGTTCCACCCTGTTCCATCATGTTCCACCCTGTTCCATCATGTTCCACCCTGTTCCACCATGTTCCACCATGTTCCATCATGTTCCACCCTGTTCCACCATGTTCCACCATGTTCCACCATGTTCCATCATGTTCCACCCTGTTCCATCATGTTCCATCATGTTCCATCATGTTTCACCCTGTTCCATCATGTTCCACCCTGTTCCATCATGTTCCATCTGTTCCACCCTGTTCCATCATGTTCCATCATGTTCCACCATGTTCCACCCTGTTCCACCATGTTCCATCATGTTCCATCATGTTCCACCCTGTTCCACCCTGTTCCATCATGTTCCACCCTGTTCCATCATGTTCCATCATGTTCCACCCTGTTCTACCATGTTCCACCCTGTTCCACCATGTTCTGCAATGTTCCACCCTGTTCCACCATGTTCCATCCTGTTCCACCCTGTTCCACCATGTTCCACCCTGTTCCATCATTTTCCACCCTGTTCCATCATGTTCCACCCTGTCCCATCATGTTCCATCATGTTCCACCCTGTTCTACCATGTTCCACCCTGTTCCACCATGTTCTGCAATGTTCCACCCTGTTCCACCATGTTCCATCATGTTCCACCCTGTTCCATCATGTTCCACCCTGTTCCACCATGTTCCACCCTGTTCCATCATTTTCCACCCTGTTCCACCATGTTCTACCCTGTTCCATCATGTTCCACCCTGTTCCATCTTGTTCCACCCTGTTCCACCATGTTCCATCATGTTCCACCCTGTTCCACCACGTTCCACCATGTTCCACCATGTTCCATCATGTTCCACCCTGTTCCATCATGTTTCATCATGTTCCATCATGTTCCCCCCTGTTCCACCCTGTTCCATCATTTTCCATCCTGTTCCATCCTGTTCCATCATGTTCTATCATGTTCCACCCTGTTCCATCCTGTTCCACCCTGTTCCATCATGTTCCACCCTGTTCCACCATGTTCCATCATGTTCCATCATGTTCCACCCTGTTCCATCATGTTCCACCCTGTCCCATCATGTTCCATCATGTTCCACCCTGTTCCACCCTGTTCCACCCTGTTCCACCATGTTCCATCATGTTCCATCCTGTTCCACCAGGTTCCACCATGTTCCACCATGTTCCATCATGTTCCACCCTGTTCCATCATGTTCCACCCTGTTCCACCATGTTCCATCATGTTCCATCATGTTCCACCCTGTTCCACCCTGTTCCACCATGTTCCACCATGTTCCATCATGTTCCATCATGTTCCACCCTGTTCCACCATGTTCCACCCTGTTCCACCCTGTTCCATCATGTTCCATCATGTTCCACCATGTTCCACCATGTTCCACCCTGTCCCATCATGTTCCATCATGTTCCACCATGTTCTACCATGTTCCACCCTGTTCCACCATGTTCTGCAATGTTCCACCCTGTTTCATCATGTTCCACCCTGTTCCACCATGTTCTGCAATGTTCCACCCTGTTCCACCATGTTCTACCCTGTTCCATCATTTTCCACCCTGTTCCATCATGTTCCACCCTGTTCCATCATGTTCCACCCTGTTCCACCATGTTCCATCATGTTCCATCATGTTCCACCCTGTTCCATCATGTTCCACCCTGTCCCATCATGTTCCATCATGTTCCACCCTGTTCTACCATGTTCCACCCTGTTCCATCATGTTCCATCATGTTCCACCCTGTTCCACCCTGTTCCACCATGTTCCATCATGTTCCATCATGTTCCATCCTGTTCCACCCTGTTCCATCATGTTCCACTCTGTTCCATCATGTTCCATCATGTTCCATCCTGTTCCACCCTGTTCCATCATGTTCCATCATGTTCCACCCTGTTCCATCATGTTCCATCATGTTCCATCATGTTCCACCCTGTTCCACCCTGTTCCATCATGTTCCATCATGTTCCATCATGTTCCATCATGTTCCACCCTGTTCCATCATGTTCCACCCTGTTCCATCATGTTCCATCATGTTCCACCATGTTCCATCATGTTCCACCCTGTTCCACCATGTTCCATCATGTTCCATCATGTTCCACCCTGTTCCACCATGTTCCACCCTGTTCCATCATTTTCCACCCTGTTCCATCATGTTCTACCCTGTTCCATCATGTTCCACCCTGTTCCATCATGTTCCACTCTGTTCCATCATGTTCCATCATGTTCCATCCTGTTCCACCATGTTCCATCATGTTCCATCATGTTCCACCCTGTTCCACCCTGTTCCACCATGTTCCATCATGTTCCACCCTGTTCCACCATGTTCCACCATGTTCCACCATGTTCCATCATGTTCCACCCTGTTCCACCCTGTTCCATCATGTTCCACCCTGTTCCATCATGTTCCATCATGTTCCACCCTGTTCCATCATGTTCCATCATGTTCCATCCTGTTCTACCATGTTCCACCCTGTTCCATCATTTTCCACCCTGTTCCATCATGTTCCTCATGTTCCAGCCTGTTCCACCATGTTCCATCATGTTCCACCCTGTTCTACCATGTTCCACCCTGTTCCACCATGTTCTGCAATGTTCCACCCTGTTCCACCATGTTCTGCAATGTTCCACCCTGTTCCATCATGTTCCACCCTGTTCCACCCTGTTCCACCCTGTTCCATCATGTTCCACCCTGTTCCATCATGTTCCACCCTGTTCCATCATGTTCCACCCTGTTCCATCATGTTCCACCATGTTCCACCCTGTTCCACCATGTTCCATCATGTTCCACCCTGTTCCACCCTGTTCCACCATGTTCCACCATGTTCCACCCTGTTCCATCATGTTCCATCATGTTCCACCATGTTCCACCCTGTTCCACCATGTTCCATCATGTTCCATCATGTTCCACCCTGTTCCACCCTGTTCCATCATGTTCCACCCTGTTCCATCATGTTCCATCATGTTCCACCATGTTCCATCATGTTCCATCATGTTCCACCCTGTTCCACCATGTTCCACCCTGTTCCATCATTTTCCACCCTGTTCCATCATGTTCTACCCTGTTCCATCATGTTCCACCCTGTTCCATCATGTTCCATCATGTTCCACCCTGTTCCATCATGTTCCATCATGTTCCACCCTGTTCCATCATGTTCCATCATGTTCCATCATGTTCCACCCTGTTCCACCCTGTTCCATCATGTTCCATCATGTTCCACCATGTTCCATCCTGTTCCACCATGTTCCATCATGTTCCATACTGTTCCATCATGTTCCATCATGTTCCATCCTGTTCCACCCTGTTCCACCACGTTCCACCATGTTCCACCATGTTCCATCATGTTCCACCCTGTTCCATCATGTTTCATCATGTTCCACCCTGTTCCATCATGTTCCACCCTGTTCCACCCTGTTCCACCCTGTTCCATCATGTTCCACCCTGTTCCACCCTGTTCCACCATGTTCCATCATGTTCCACCCTGTTCCATCATGTTCTACCCTGTTCCATCATGTTCCACCCTGTTCCATCATGTTCCATCATGTTCCACCCTGTTCCATCATGTTCCATCCTGTTCCACCCTGTTCCACCCTGTTCCACCCTGTTCCATCATGTTCCACCCTGTTCCACCATGTTCTGCAATGTTCCACCCTGTTTCACCATGTTCCACCCTGTTCCACCCTGTTCCATCATGTTCCACTCTGTTCCATCATGTTCCATCATGTTCCATCCTGTTCCACCCTGTTCCATCATGTTCCATCATGTTTCATCTTGTTCCACCCTGTTCCATCATGTTCCATCATGTTCCACCCTGTTCCATCATGTTCCATCATGTTCCATCATGTTCCACCCTGTTCCACCCTGTTCCATCATGTTCCACCCTGTTCCATCATGTTCCATCATGTTCCACCCTGTTCCATCATGTTCCACCCTGTTCCACCATGTTCTACAATGTTCCACCCTGTTCCACCATGTTCCATCATGTTCCATCATGTTCCACCATGTTCCACCCTGTTCCATCCTGTTCCATCATGTTCCACCCTGTTCCATCATGTTCCACCCTGTTCCACCATGTTCCACCCTGTTCCATCATTTTCCACCCTGTTCCATCATGTTCCATCATGTTCCATCATGTTCCACCCTGTTCCACCCTGTTCCATCATGTTCCATCATGTTCCACCATGTTCCACCCTGTTCCACCATGTTCCATCATGTTCCACCCTGTTCCATCATGTTCCATCATGTTCCACCCTGTTCCATCATGTTCCATCATGTTCCATCATGTTCCACCCTGTTCTACCCTGTTCCATCATGTTCCACCCTGTTCCATCATGTTCCACCCTGTTCCATCATGTTCCACCCTGTTCCATCATTTTCCACCCTGTTCCATCATGTTCCATCATGTTCCATCATGTTCCACCCTGTTCCATCATGTTCCATCATGTTCCCCCCTGTTCCATCATGTTCCACCCTGTTCTACCATGTTCCACCCTGTTCCACCATGTTCTGCAATGTTCCACCCTGTTCCACCATGTTCCATCATGTTCCACCATGTTCCATCATGTTCCATCATGTTCTACCCTGTTCCACCCTGTTCCACCATGTTCCATCATGTTCCATCATGTTCCACCCTGTTCCACCCTGTTCCATCATGTTCCACCCTGTTCCATCATGTTCCACCCTGTTCCATCATTTTCCACCCTGTTCCATCATGTTCTACCCTGTTCCATCATGTTCCACCCTGTTCCATCATGTTCCATCATGTTCCACCCTGTTCCATCTTGTTCCATCATGTTCCATCATGTTCCATCATGTTCCACCCTGTTCCATCATGTTCCACCCTGTTCCACCATGTTCCACCCTGTTCCACCATTTTCCACCCTGTTCCATCATGTTCCACTCTGTTCCATCATGTTCCATCATGTTCCACCCTGTTCCACCATGTTCCACCATGTTCCACCATGTTCCACCCTGTTCCACCATGTTCCACCCTGTTCCACCCTGTTCCACCATGTTCTGCAATGTTCCACCCTGTTCCATCATGTTCCATCATGTTCCACTCTGTTCCATCATGTTCCATCATGTTCCATCCTGTTTCACCCTGTTCCATCATGTTCCACCCTGTTCCATCATGTTCCATCATGTTCCATCATGTTCCATCCTGTTCCACCCTGTTCCATCATGTTCCACCCTGTTCCATCATGTTCCATCATGTTCCATCATGTTCCACCCTGTTCCATCATGTTCCATCATGTTCCACCCTGTTCCATCATGTTCCACCCTGTTCCATCATGTTCCACCATGTTCCACCCTGTTCCACCATGTTCCATCATGTTCCATCATGTTCCACCCTGTTCCACCCTGTTCCATCATGTTCCATCATGTTCCACCATGTTCCACCATGTTCCATCATGTTCCACCCTGTTCCACCATGTTCCATCATGTTCCACCCTGTTCCACCATGTTCCACCCTGTTCCATCATTTTCCACCCTGTTCCATCATGTTCTACCCTGTTCCATCATGTTCCACCCTGTTCCATCATGTTCCACCCTGTTCCACCATGTTCCACCCTGTTCCATCATTTTCCACCCTGTTCCATCATGTTCTACCCTGTTCCATCATGTTCCACCCTGTTCCACCATGTTCCACCATGTTCCACCCTGTTCCATCATGTTCCATCATGTTCCACCATGTTCCACCCTGTTCCACCATGTTCCATCATGTTCTACCCTGTTCCCTCATGTTCCATCATGTTCCACCCTGTTCCATCATGTTCCATCATGTTCCATCCTGTTCCACCCTGTTCCACCCTGTTCCACCCTGTTCCATCATGTTCCATCATGTTCCACCCTGTTCCATCCTGTTCCACCCTGTTCCACCATGTTCCACTGTGTTCCAACATGTTCCACCGTGTTCCACCATGTTCCACCATGTTCCATCATGTTCCATCCTGTTCCATCCTGTTCCACCATGTTCCATCCTGTTCCACCCTGTTCCATCATGTTCCACCCTGTTCCATCATGTTCCATCATGTTCCACCCTGTTCCACCATGTTCCATCATGTTCCATCATGTTCCACCCTGTTCCACCCTGTTCCATCATGTTCCACCCTGTTCCATCATGTTCCATCATGTTCTACCCTGTTCCATCATGTTCCACCCTGTTCCATCATGTTACATCATGTTCCACCCTGTTCCATCATGTTCCATCATGTTCCACCCTGTTCCACCCTGTTCCACCATGTTCCATCATGTTCCACCCTGTTCCACCACGTTCCACCATGTTCCACCATGTTCCATCATGTTCCACCCTGTTCCATCATGTTCCATCATGTTCCACCCTGTTCCATCATGTTCCATCATGTTCCATCATGTTCCACCATGTTCCACCCTGTTCCATCATTTTCCACCCTGTTCCATCATGTTCCACCCTGTTCCATCATGTTCCACCCTGTTCCATCATGTTCCACCATGTTCCACCATGTTCCATCATGTTCCACCATGTTCCATCATGTTCCACCATGTTCCACCTGTTCCACCATGTTCCATCATGTTCCATCATGTTCCACCCTGTTCCACCCTGTTCCATCATGTTCCATCATGTTCCACCCTGTTCCATCATGTTCCACCCTGTTCCATCATGTTCCATCATGTTCCACCATGTTCCACCATGTTCCATCATGTTCCATCATGTTCCACCCTGTTCCACCATGTTCCACCCTGTTCCATCATTTTCCACCCTGTTCCATCATGTTCTACCCTGTTCCATCATGTTCCACCCTGTTCCATCATGTTCCTTCCTGTTCCATCATGTTCCATCATGTTCCATCATGTTCTATCATTTTCCATCATGTTCCATCATGTTCCACCCTGTTCCATCATGTTCCATCATGTTCCATCATGTTCCACCCTGTTCCACCCTGTTCCATCATGTTCCATCATGTTCCACCATGTTCCATCCTGTTCCACCCTGTTCCATCATGTTCCACTCTGTTCCATCATGTTCCATCATGTTCCATCCTGTTCCACCATGTTCCACCCTGTTCCACCATGTTCCATCATGTTCCACCCTGTTCCACCCTGTTCCACCATGTTCCATCATGTTCCGCCCTGTTCCATCATGTTCCACCCTGTTCCACCATGTTCTGCAATGTTCCACCCTGTTCCACCATGTTCCACCATGTTCCACCATGTTCTGCAATGTTCCACCCTGTTCCACCATGTTCCACCCTGTTCCACCATGTTCCACCCTGTTCCACCATGTTCTGCAATGTTCCACCCTGTTCCACCATGTTCTGCAATGTTCCACCCTGTTCCACCATGTTCCACCCTGTTCCACCCTGTTCCACCATGTTCCACCCTGTTCCATCATGTTCCACCCTGTTCCAACATGTTCCACCCTGTTCCACCATGTTCTGCAATGTTCCACCCTGTTTCACCATGTTCCACCCTGTTCCACCATGTTCTGCAATGTTCCACCCTGTTTCACCATGTTCCACCATGTTCCACCATGTTCTGCAATGTTCCACCCTGTTCCACCCTGTTCCACCCTGTTCCACAATCTGACCACAACATTTCTCACTTGACCTTCTTGTTTAATGTCTCTTTGAAGCTACAGATTAAAGTTACAGTATGTAAGAATGTTACAGGTAAATACACAACAGTTTAATGTTCCACTGATGTTGAACATAAAGTCACATTGTAACAGATCTGGATCTCAGTCAGCTGGGTGGTCTCTAGTTCCTGGTCCAGACCAGAATCATTATTTACACGTCCAGACTTCCTGGTTCTATAACGAATCACATGTGAGTCTGCAAGGCTGCCAAGTCTTCAACACAAGCAGCTGGAATTCTACAACGAGCAGCAGCAAAAAGTAAGAAACCACCACATCCTTCCAACTGATCAGCTGAGCTGCACGTGATGGGGCGTTCAAACACACTTAGGAAAACTCAACGCTGAACAAATAAACCTTCAGATATTCCCAAATATGAAACAAATACAAGAGAAACAAAACGAGGATCAACATCAGAACTGGCAACCTAACAGAAACATCAGGAAGGGGAGGGGCTGAGAACGGACAGGGTTACATGAACTGTGGGACTCGGATCTGACAACAAGGTCTAATTCTTACATACTGAACCTTTAAATCCAACCAGATACACATTTAGACATTTTAGTAAAACACTCTGATTCAAATTTACAAAGTAAAAAATCAAAGAAAATACTGAAAGTTTTAACATCTGTTACCTTCAGCAGAGGAGAATGTTTAATATCTATTTATTTTTTTATGACAGCTGAAAAAATGCATTTATTTTTTATATTTAAAGAAGAATCTTGTGATTGAACCTGAGCTGCTGCATCACTCCTGTTTCATCTCTTTCCTCATCAGTTCCCATCATTCCCAGTTACCTGTACAACCTGGATGAGTCAGCAGATTCTACACTCAGGAACAACAGCCTGTCTCAACAGCAGGACTCACCAGGATCCTTTCACACTATTGTGTCTTTATATGACAACACCATCAAGTTATCGGGCTCTAACTCTACAGCCAGGTCCGCTGACGTGGTTCCTCCGACTCCAGCTGGGACACAGCAGACAAAGAACTCATCCGACTGTCCCCAGTCCCCCAACAAGCTGCTGAATGAAAACGTTAAAGTGGGAATGTTGTTTGCTTCTAAGGCCACCGTGCAGCTTCTCACCAATCCCTTTATTGGACCGCTCACTAACAGGTAGGACACGTGTCTCTCTGGACTTTGTTCTGTTTGCTGGTAGTTCATATACAGGTGAGGAAATGTTAGAATTTACTAACTTCATTTTGACTTGATTTCTATCAGAAATTAATAGTTTAATAACAAAGCTTACATTATTTGTAAAGAAAGGAATAATTAAACTCCTAAATTGTATTATTCATATATAAATACCTGCATTTCGAGTTGGGAGTGACTCTTTGCTTCTGGCTGTAATTTAAGAATCTTGGTGTTTTATGATAGAAGTGAATGTGTGAGATGAACCAACCAGTTGAACCAACCGTCATCTCAGAGGTACGGGGGACATGTCCTACATGTACCCTGTGGTTGTTTCGTCCATGCTCTGGTCTGTGGCGGTAAAGAAGGAACTGGGTCATTAACAAGGGGCTTGATTTACTGGTCTGTCTGAGTCATGGTCATGAGACTTTAATTATAACTGAAAGAACAAGATCCTGGATACAAGCAGCTGAACTGAGCTTCCTCTGTAGGGTGGGCGGGCTCAGGCTTAGAGACAAGGGGAGGAGCTTCGTCATCTGGGAGGAGCTTGAAGTAGAAAGGTATTTGATCAGGATGTTTAGGACACCGCCCCCTCAAGGTTTTCCAGGCATGTCTCTATAGGAAAAGACCCAAAACTCACTGGAGAGACTCTATGATCTGCTGCATGGGGACACTGAGGAGGAGGAGCTGGAGACGGTCTCTGAGGTGACCTGTCTCTGGGTTTTCCTCCTGAACCTGATGCTTCTGCAGCCAGACCTTCAATAAACAGACGAAAAAGTGTTTGAATCAAGTATCAAGTCTAGTTTTATTAATGTAGTAAAAGTAGATAAACTTACACAGATACTATCAAGATGTTCTTCTCTACCTGAAACCAGTGAAATAAAATGGGTCTCAAGCAGTGACTGAGATGAGGAGTTTCTGCAGTTCTCGTTTGTAAAGGTAACCTGTTCCATTGGGGGCGGAGCTGCAAGGTGGTGCAGTGGCATGTTTCTGCATGGAGTTTGCATGTGTAGGTTTCTCCAGCTTCATCACACAGATCAAAAATACACACAAGGTTAACTGATCACTCCAGGTGTGAGTGTGTGTGAGTGTGTCTCTGTGATGGACAGGTGACCTGTCCAGGTATAGCCCCGCCTCTCACCCAGTGACTGCTAGAGACACCAGCCCTTTGTGACCCTGAACAGGAAGAAGCAGGTAGAGCAGGGGTGTCAAACTCCAGGCCTCGAGGGCCACTATCCTGCATGTTTTAGATGTTTCCCTGTTTCAACACACCTGATTCAAATCCTCTGTATTTCAACAAGTCCTTCAGAAGCCTGTTAACGACTTGTTCATTTGAATCAGGTGTGTTGAAACAGGGAAACATCTAAAACATGCAGGATAGTGGCCCTCGAGGCCTGGAGTTTGACACCCCTGAGGTAGAGACAGAGATCAGAGATCTGGCAGGTGTGTGATGATCTGATGAGTGAAGTGGTGACGAGCTGTAAAACTGGATCCTGAGGTGGACTCGAGACAGCAGGCGGGTCAACAGGTCTCACTTTGTCTTCCTGTTCCTGTTGCTTCTAAGTGACTGGCTTTAACAAATACTACGTTACAATAAAACAACTGGGACATAACGAAGTCTCAAACTGCTCTGATCAAATTAAATCTAAACTTTGTGGAAGAAACTCGTCTTGACAGCCAACCTGATCTGGATGATCTTTATGTTTTATGTTACCTAATAATTCAATTTAATCCCTTTTAAATTTTCAGCTGCAAAGTTATTTACAACAAAGTTGTTTTATTCTCATTATTTTCTCTGATATTTGTAGGTTTTAATCAGTAAATAAAACAAAGATGTGATTTCATCATTTTTGTTCATAAAAACTCTCAGAAAGAACCGTAATCCCTCATGTTAACTCAGATTATATTCCTTAAATTACAGGAGCAAACCAAAATGAATAAAACATATAAATAATATTATAAACATAAATAAAACTATGAAATGTAAAATCCATTTCAAATATTTGACTGTTCTTTTGGAAGTTAAGAGATCTGTTGTGATGTCTGAGTTAACGGACTCAGAGGAGAGAATGATGGAAGGTTTATGCTGCTCAGGTAACGGCTGCAGGTAGATACTGAATCACTGTTTGTCCTTGTTACAGGTTGCGATGAGGATGATGGAACTCTGATGGACTGAGGAATGCAGAGAAGGACCACAGGTGAGTCCAAACAGGTGAGTAGTTGTATTTGATGGGGCGGGGGGGGGGTTGAGGCAGAAGGTCCTGGATTGTAAGGGAATCTTTTCCACAGAGGTAAGTAGACCGGTCCGTTCACAGGTAGGTTTAAGGTGCATGAGCTCAGAGGATGTTTGAAGACTTTAGCTGGTCTGATTGAGACTGATTGAGACTGAAGAGGGACAGATGTCCAGCTGTTATACTTATAGTTGTGATATATGTACGAGCCAGCAGCAGAATGCATGTGACTCCACCAGCAGGCAGGTCTGGTGAGGAACAAAGTTTTGAGACATTCTGTTGAAGCCTTGAAATCCTGTCAGTAATGTTAGGGACAGTTGTTCTGTCATTAGATGGGGACAAACCTGCAATGAAAGGGTGATGTGTAGGACCAGGAGTGACCCGGACTGACCTGGACTGGGAAGAGGAGTCCAGTGGAAGGTTTATGAGAGGTCTGACTTGATGCAGACATGTTCTCAAGCATCATGGTTATGTTCTAATGAAAGGAGAACTTTATTCATTATATGATGGACGGACTCCGGTGACATCAGACTCAATAGAGGCTGATCAGGGGGACCAGTACCTGGATCAGGTTCAGTAATTCATGTCTCAATTTCCCAGTTAAGAGAGTCAATAACAAACAGGGAGGGGAACACAGAACCTGCAGGAGAACCAGAGGTGAGAGGATTGATCCATTTTAATTAGAACATTGTAGCGATGTGCTGCTGGAGATAACTTCTCAGAAAAGAAGGAGTATTGGTGCGTCTTACCTCCCGTTGGCTCTTTGAGAAAGAAAGGCTCCTACTCAAGAGTCCAAAGCACCAGGAGAAGGTCTGGATGGACGAGGACATCTGCTTTAGTAAGACTTGAAACAACCGTGCTGTAATTTTTTATAAATTATCAGTTGAGGTTGGCAGACCCTGGATGTCACTCAGAAACCCCCAGGACCTGTTCTCACCTGCTTCATTTGAAAATGAAGCCCAGATACAGAGAGAATATGGGTATAAATATAATAAAGTTATTCTGAGTAGATTAGGATGTCATCAAATTAAACAAATACCGAGGAAGTTACAGAGAGCGTCATCGAGTTGGACCTGAAAAACAACGAGGGCAGAAGAGACACGATGCTCTCGAGTGTCAGAGCCTGTTTTCCATTTACCTTCCCGCTCGAGGCTGAACTTATCGTTTTCTAGCTGCTATTTGGTTGAGATCTTTCTTTTCAACAAAGAAAAAATAGTGGCAACAGGTGAGGATGAAACTCCAATGATTCCAGAGTATAAAGAGTTTTTGATGTGGCTCCATGTTTACGCTTCATGTCCAGGCTTAGAGAGATGATACGTATAACTGACTCACTGCAGAGTCTCCTGCAAGAAAATCAGTAGAACAATCATGAAAACAACATGGAAGCAGAAATAAACCTTGTGTTTGTTACACACTTTAGCATATTCAGTAGAAAATTTGACAAAATCCATAAGGTTGTTTTTACCAGAGCGAGTGGGTATACGAGCAGATTCAGGACAGCTAGAGACACCAAAGGTCTTAACTCTCTTTTCAGAATGAGTTTTTATTGGATGAGACAAGGATGTCTGAGGTTGATGGTAGCAAACACTGTAAAATTCACCTCTGTAGTGTTTTTGGAAAAGTTCATGATGTTGGTAACTAATCAAACATGAAAATCACATGGGATTTATTATAATATATTATATAGTCTGTTAAACAAAGGAATTCATAGAAAAAATTGAAAATTGTGATGGAATCAAAAAATAAAAGTGGTAACATATAAAATATAAAATAGACATGATCGTCAGTTTGTTGGGGCAGATTTATCGTCATCCAACATAGAAGAAATAAAACTTTTGTGTTTTTTAAGGATTTCTTGAATCCACCCAAAAGTTTTTTCCAGATCATGAAGAGTTTTGTTTCAAATCAAAGAGAAATGAGAGCTCCATGTTGATCTTTTAAAGAAGTAATTTCACACAAATTTCATGACTTTGTGGTTATTTCTGAAGTATTAAAGATGGGATATGGAATATTTTCATTAAAAGCAATAATTATAACAAAATAATACCTCCACGGGGTGTTTAGAGGGTTGCAGAATGAAAATACAGCATTTACTTTAAAAATTATATTTGAAGTAAAATATTATAAAATATGTTTGTTGTTTACATCTACCAGCCAATAGCTGGCAGAGCAGCGGGCACCATTTTGGGTTGTCTAATACCGTAAATAATCCAGCACAGTGAGGCTGGTACTGTGGAGTCTGCAGGTCAAGCAGCTGGAAGCACCGGGGACATCTGGTGATTATATACATTTACTTGCCATAGAGGGTTTCCAACATGTGATGAGCAAGTTCTGTGTGGAAATGTTTTTATTAGCAGCTATTAACAGCTAGCTAACATGTAGCTGCTTCATGTTGGTGAAGTGGAGGAGTTTTGGGCCACTTGTTTGCCTGGAAGACACACCACGGAGGATTTTATTGCTTTTTTAATTTTATTGGATAAGTGAGACATGCAGGATGAGGTGTGTGTGGAGGACAGAGGATCTTAAGAGGGGCTGCAGGAAGTTTTGGAGCTTCGGGACAACTATGAACTCTTTGCCACGGACTGAATCGATGACTGAGCTACAAACAGGTAGGAGCTGCTTTTATCAGAGTCAGTGTGTGATCAGCTGGAGAGCATGATTAGTGAACTGAACTCATGATATTTTATTGTCCTGCTCGGATCGGCGATCAGAGTGGGTTTAGTGAGGAATATTGGTCGACCTCAGCATCGGAGCGCGCGCGGAGGGGTTTACGAGCCTGGTACTCAGATGACTGAAGACTTTGTGCTGTGTTATTCTGTTCCAAGTTCTATATACCACCTTTAACATGGGCGTCGCACCCGTGGAGGATGTGGGTGTTTTAACACCAACACTTTTCCCGGTGAGAGGGTTCAACACCCACACTTTTTCTGCAGTTTTGCACAAACATTTCTGTCGCTCCTCCTCGTTTCTCTGACCGCTTTGTGTCTGCCGCTAGCTGCAGCTACCTCCTCGCCCCTCCCTCTCAAACATGACACTGGCTTTGAGTGTGACTGGCTGATGATTGGCTGTTCTGCTTAAGTCCCGCTTCTCTTGGTGTGTTAGATTTATCAGCCAGCTTGTGCTGGAGAGGTGGGAATGTATGATTACTTACACCTCCTTTTTCCAGATACTTTAAATAAGCACTTTTAATTTTAAGTTTTTTAATTAAGCTTGATATGAGTTTTGTCTTATTTTCTGTGTTCTCAGTGTGTTTATAAACTTTTCTAGTATCTAGTATCTTGTATGTTATACCTTCTGTCATTGTATTTATCATTTTTATTGTTGACAAACAAACAACATCCATCCCCCACACTTTTGAAAAGCTAGCTACACCATTGAGTATGAAACATTTTATATCTAAAAAACGTTAGGAAACACTGATTAACAAACCTTTCAATCTATCTGCATGAAGATTCGTCTGGCTTCAGCTGCAGCTTATTAATATTCATTATGCGAATTTGCTGGACAAACTAGCCTATGAGAACACGGCTTTCTGTTTCCTGCCCTGCTGCGATTGGCAACAGCACATGTAGTCTCTTCCTGTTTGATACGTCTTATGCTAACAGCTTTTAGCCAGCAGCATGCTAAATCCCAAGTTATGGATCTTGGATCTTGGTCACTCAGGGCACTGGACAAAATCTTTTTTCAACCCTGAGGCTTGTGAAGGGGGAGCCCTCATGCCCGGATTCGACCCACCCAGCTGGGTACACCATGGAGGGGGTGAGTGGAAAAGGGTTTGCCTGTCTGCGCTGGATGTCGTAGACGTGTGGATATTTACATATCTGGATTACTGATATCAGGATTTCTGCTGATTGGAACTGGCGGTTACCTGGCATATCGACAAATTCTAAAAAATACAAGATGGATGGGTCTTATATGGTAACACTCAGACTATGTGGTCAGGAGAGATTCACCGCAAACTGGATGCGATTCTGGAGCAGAACCACAGACCAGGGCATGGTGCTGGATCTCACTGCAAATATTGATGCAAACATGGAGAAGTTTCATATTTGGCTTGGCCAGAAGTGAAAGATTGTCAAGTCAAGTTTATTTATAAAGCACATTTAAAAACAACCAAGGCTGACCAAAGTGCTGTACAGTGACAAAAAACAGTAAAACAACATAAACAGAATAAAAGCTCTAAAATACATAAATACATAAAACACCTCACTAGTAAAACAATCAAATTAAACCTTGTTAAAAGCCGATGAGAAGAGGTGGTTTTAAGAGCAGATTTAAAAGTTCCTGAGCTTGTGGAGAATCTGATGTGAGGAGGTAAACTGTTCCAAAGTCTGGGTGCAGCTACAGCAAAAGCCCTCTCTCCTTTAGTTTTTAATCTGCACCTAGGAACTTCTAGAATCATCAGGTCTGCTGACCTCAAAGATCTCCTGGGCTGGTAGATGTTAAGAAGTTCTACCAGGTAAGGAGGTGCAGTACCGTTAAGAACCTTAAAAACAAGCAGTAAAATTTAAAAATCAATCCTAAAAGCGACTGGGAACCAGTGGAGAGAACAGAGAACTGGAGTGATGTGGTCTCTCTTTTTGGAACCAGTCAGCAGACGAGCAGCAGCGTTCTGTACCAGCTGGAGATGATGTAGAGAGGAACGATCTGAGCCAACATACAGGGAGTTACAGTAGTCCAGCCGGGAAGTAATAAAAGCATGGACCACTCTTTCTAGATCGTTCCTGCACAGGTATGACTTGACTTTGGCTAAAATCCGTAAATGATAAAAAAAAATCCCTTAACTACGGAGCTGATTTGTTGATCAAATTTAAAAGCACTGTCAAAAGTGACACCAAGGCTCTTAATGGAGGAAGTACATTTAGAAGTTAGGGGTCCCATAAAATCAAAGGAAAGGTTGGGGTCTTTTGGAAGTCCAAACACAATAACTTCAGTTTTTGTTTCATTTAGATGCAGAAAGTTAAGAGCCATCCAAGTCTTAATGTCAGACAGACAGGAGAATAACGGCTGCAGAGACTCCTTACAGTCTAACCTCAGAGAGAGGTAGATCTGGATGTCGTCAGCAAAAGTGTGGAAGGAGATATTATGTTTGCGCAGCACAGAGCCCAGAGGGAGCAGATACAAAATAAACAGCAGGGGGCCAAGAATGGACCCCTGAGGTACACCACAAGTTAAAGGAGCTCTGGGAGATGAGAGCTCACCAAGGTGAACAGAAAAACTCCTGTTAGCCAGATAGGACTCGAAAAACTTTAAAACAGTACCTTTCAAACCAACCCAATGTTCCAGATGGGATAACAGTGTCAAAGGCTGCTGTCAGGTCTAAAGTTATCAGGACAGCAGCACAACCAGAGTCTACAGTTAAAAGCAAATCGTTAAAAACTCTTAACAAGGCAGTTTCAGTACTGTGACGAGCTCTAAAACCAGACTGAAACTTCTCATAGAGACTGTTGTTATCTAAAAACGACTGGAGTTGCCTGAGGACAACTCGTTCCAGTACTTTGGACAGAAAGGGCAGGTTGGAGATGGGCCTATAATTAGAAAGTACAGATGGGTCGAGATTAGGTTTTTTAAGGAGAGGCTGGACAACAGCATGCTTAAAGAGTGTAGGGAAACAACCAGAGCTGAGACAGGCATTTATCAGAACCAGAAGCACGGGCCCAACTGAGTCCAGAATCTCCTTCAGAAGGCGAGAGGGGATAAAGTCAGTGGAGCAGTTGGTTGACTTGACCTTGCAGACTGTTTCATGTAGCTGAGAAAGAGTGACTGGCTCAAACTGGTTCAAGGCAGATTGGCACATGGAAGAAACACAGGGATCAAGAAGTGAAGTGATTGATTTGCTTGTTTTAAGTGATTTGGTCTAATTTGAACTTTTCTTTTGGATTCGCCAACGAGGGACCCAAGAGAGACTTCAAGGCTGTTGGAACTCTACAGTCTGCCTCTAATCTTATTATGGCTCAGCCTGGAGGCCACACAATCAAATTCCCCTGCAAGTTTGTGTAAACAAGACCCTCAAACCCCCCCCCCCATCCTTCATGCACCTGGTTGTACTTGCAGCTTATCAACCCAAGGACAGTTGATGTTTTATCCTGGCACTATGAGATCTTGCGGAGTTCTGAGTTTGATTTGCTCATGGCTAATTGGGACAATACTCTCTTACACACACACACACACACGCAAGTGTGTTTTGTTATCCTTATGGGGACCGTCCATTGACTTCCATTGATTTTAGTAACTAGATTTATGCCTAACCCAAACCCTTTTCCTAACCTTAACCATTACTGATCTATAACTAACCCTAAGACTAACTTAAACTCTATTCACACCATACCTATAAACCTAACCCCTAACCCTAAAAAGGGGAGTCCCCCTCATGGGAACCAGGCTTCGGTCCCCACAAGAACCCTCGGATCCCAGAAAGATAGTAAAAGTCAGGAAACTGGTCCTCAGGAGGTCAGAAATACAAACCCACACACACACACACACAGACTGTACACATTGCAATCATTTTCCTCTGATTTCCTCCCAATGTCACATGATATTGTGTGTACCCCCTGCTAAGGAGGTTTTTTTGTGCTTCCATCCAGTGCCCCCTTGCGGGCACTGGGTGAGAGGAACCTTTCTTTTCCCTCCTCCTGACCTCACGTTGTCTCATTCATCTGGTTTTTTTACACATAGCTTTATGCGTGCCTATATATATGTGTATTCATGTATTCTCCTGTGTGACTTTGGCTGACCTGAGCAATTGGCGCCGGGCACATGAGTCCTGGCTGCCTTGGAGAGTGAAGGTCAAGCTCTTTTTTCTGTATCTCCATGTAATTTCCCCCCATGGGACAATAAAGGCATTTCAATTCAATCAATTCAAAACCGTTTTTAATGGAATCGTTACAAAGAGTTATAACTTCAGTATTTACCTCCATTTAATCTGTATATAGAATTATGAAGAACTGTGAGCTTGGTCTCAGTTACAAGGCAAAAAAAAAGCTGAAAAAATAACTGCAGGGGAAATGCTAACATTAGTGGTGTGATGAAATACAGAAGCTGTAAAAGCTTCCTGGTACCCTGGAGCCTCGTCTGTTTGGAGAGGTCGAGGCAGAACAACATTTATGGTTGTATCTCCAGGAAGATCCGACACACACCAGCAGAATCCAGTTAGGACTTTTAGAAATGAAAAACAAACACTGCTCATGGTAAAATGACAGCATGATGTTGTTCTGTGAGTTAAACAGCTGCAGCAGATCCAACAGAATTAAATCAAGCTAAAGTCCTGATGGTCCTGGGTTTGTGCACATGCATGTATCTGACTGTGCACGGTTGGCTGTGGTGTTGCTGATGGTTGTAACATATAAATATTAAACAACTCTTGCTGATCACCAGCATGTCAGACATCTTTCTGGGGGTTTCTGTAACCTGAGAAGTCGTTAAGCATCGTCTGAGCCAGCGCTGCTTTGTTCTATCTAAATGTTGAACAGGTTCTGGTTCCGTTGTCTGTCTGTTTGCAAAATAACTCAACAAGTTGTGGAGGGATTTGGATGAAATGTTCAGTAAAGGTCAGAAATGGTTCAAAGAAGAAGTGAGTAGACTTTGGGGGGGATCTGGATCACCAGCTGGATCCAGGAGTGTTTTTAAGGATTCTTCATTATCATGAAATAAAAGCTGTTTTTAACATCTCTGTATGAAACTCCAAAATAAATAATTAATGTGCTTGATCCGTAATAAAATGCAGGATTCTCAATAGGTTCTACATGATACCAAGGATTGATCTGGATCAAGGACTGATCTGGATAGATGATTGATCTGGATCAAGGACTGATCTGGATAGATGATTGATCTGGATCAAGGACTGATCTGGATAGATGACTGATCTGGATCAAGGACTGATCTGGATAGATGATTGATCTGGATCAAGGACTGATCTGGATAGATGATTGATCTGGATCAAGGACTGATCTGGATAGAGGATTGATCTGGATCAAGGACTGATCTGGATCGAGGATTGATCTGGATCAAGGACTGATCTGGATCAATGATTGATCTGGATCAAGGACTAATCTGGATCAATGATTGATCCGGATCAAGGACTAATCTGGATCAAGGATTGATCTGGATCTCAGATTGATCTGGGTCAAGGATTGATCTGGATCGAGGATTGATCTGGATCTAAGATTGATCTGGATCAAGGACTGATCTGGATCGAGGATTGATCTGGATCAAGGACTGATCTGGATAGATGATTGATCTGGATCAAGGACTAATCTGGATCAAGGACTGATCTGGATCAATGATTGATCTGGATCAAGGACTAATCTGGATCAAGGATTGATCTGGATCTAAGATTGATCTGGATCAAGGACTGATCTGGATCGAGGATTGATCTGGATCAAGGACTAATCTGGATCAAAGATTGATCTGGACCAAAGATTGATCTGGATCTAAGATTGATCTGGATTGTTACAACATTTCAGATATTTTGATCCAGAAAAGACTAAAATGGGGAACCTTCAGATTTTTTATCACTACAAGAACAAATTATGTTATAAACCTTCAACAAACACCAACAGATAGTTGAGACTCTGGAATCAGACGTGTGGAACAGATCTGATGTTCCTTCAAACATTCTGGAGCTCCATCCAGAAGAAAACCACCAATAACTACTGATCAACGTTAATCTAATTACTAAAGATGTTCTCATGATCAATGAATCTGATTATGTTGATACAACAAAGGTGAGACTCTTAGTTTAAATCACAACATGGGTTAGAATCAGTGTTCTCTGCTGTCAGCTGGACTCAGATAAATGTCACATGAAACTAACTCAGATTCTTATTTCTGATTAAACACATTCTCAGTCCACGTGACATCATGACTTCGCATCTCTGAGTTATTTTGAGAGTCTTTTGAGTTCCTGCAGTGAACTAGCTGTAAAATACTCAGTGATCAGATAAACTCACCAGTTCTGTTATCAATAAACCTTCTCGTCTCGTGGTCTGAGTGGTTTTAGACAAACCACAACACAAACTTACATTTATCCCAGTCTGAACCTGCCTCTTTATTTTAAATCATTCTACAAGTTCACATTTCACAAACACAGATATTTGAATTTAAATATCCCCAAACTGCACAAAGCAAAATGATGCTGGATGTTTGTATAAAAACTGGATTTGAATGTCAAATGATTCCAGACTGAGAACGTTCTCAGAACATCTGGGATGCTTGAAGGAAGCAGAACAGTGAGACTGATCCAACATTTGTCTTTAACCCAGTATTTAGTGTCTGAGGTGGGCGCTCACATGTGCAGTAATTGAGGAAAACGAACACAGTCCTATTATTTAGATGTTAGTCACCTTGAATCCTGCAGAGGACAAAGAAAGGCAAGTCGAGTGTGTCGGAGATCTACGAGGTTTATAAACAACCTCTCAGTGTCTGACTGTTATTTTACATTATGGTTTCACTTTAAATCAGTTTTCTGATTCAACCTGAAGTCTTTCTACATTATTTACAGCAGGAGATTTAAATTCCTGCTTCTGACTGACTGTAACTGTCATGAACTTTGTTCTTATTATATAAAAATAACAATTACTTTTTATTTCTTGTCTCTTCAGAATCGGGTACCAACTTCCAATATTTGCAGGCTTCTGCATTATGTTCCTCTCTACAATCAGTAAGTTCAATTAAATCTGTTGATTATTGGTGTTTCAGAATGTTTCTCTCATATCTGATGGTTCATTATTTATGTTTGCTTTTACTGTGTGAAGTGTTCGCCTTCTCATCGAGCTACGTTCTGCTGTTTCTGGCCAGATCGCTCCAAGGCGTGGGCTCCTCCTGTTCATCAGTGGCTGGTACTGTTTCCTCTCCAGTCAGTATGTTAATGTGTGGTTAGCATGTCCTCCTCAGCTGGAGGTCTGTCCACAACATGATGTAGGATTTGTTGAATAAACAGCTCTTTTTTACTGTTAATATATTCTAGCATGATGGAGTCTGTTCAATTATTTTGACTTTAATGGAATAACTAAAAGTCATTTCACATGAAGTGAAAGCAGTTTGGATGGATGAAGGTTTTTAGGTTGGTTTGTTTTATTAACATCAGCTGAACAGGAAGCAGCAGGTACAGAAAATAACTGATTGTTTGATCTGAAATTATACAGATTCTCACAAAGTGTTTAATTCTATAACTTTATGCTGAAAGATAAAGTCTAATATGAACCAAAGTTTTTTTCTTAGACTGAAATTTACACCACCTTGTGATGAACAGGTCACCTGTCCAGGTGTAACCCCGCCTCTCGGCCACACTCACATATACACACACACACAGAAAAATAACCTGCTGATCTGCAGCCTTCTCACATTTTTTAAAGGAACTATAAGAAAGTTTGAAATTTTTGTGCTCGTGATTG
Source organism: Pachypanchax playfairii (assembly GCA_006937955.1). Lineage (NCBI taxonomy): Eukaryota > Metazoa > Chordata > Actinopteri > Cyprinodontiformes > Aplocheilidae > Pachypanchax > Pachypanchax playfairii. The sequence continues at coordinate 974,954 of SSNP01000049.1, forward strand.
CCCCTTCAGGTCAAACGCGTAACTGCAGCCTTAATGGTGCATGAGGCGCACATGCTGTACGTGCACTCGCAAGTGTTCAAAAACAACAGCTGAGTCAGTTCCATAATGGACAATTTACAGATTTGCAGGCATGACTTTACCTGAAGTTAAAAATAAATGTAATGTAGGATATTTAGATTAAATCAGCTGTGAGCACGTCAGACAAGCAGTTTAAAATATGTTTCTACTACATGAAATATGTGTAAACTCCTGATTTGAAAGCATCAACTTGTCATGGACTCAGATAAGTGTTAGACTCACATGCAGAACTCAGGCTCAGACTCAGATTTCAACGTTGTTAAAGATGCCATTTCTCACAAATTTCAGGACTTTGTGGTTATATCTTAAGTATTAACCAGTAATATGAAACATTTTATATCTAAAAAACATCAGGAAACACTGATTAACAGACCTTTCAATCTGTCTGCATTAAAATTCAGGTGGTTCCGGCTCCTTCCGTCAGGCTCCGAGCAGCAGCTCGTTCATATTCATTATTTGAATTTGCTGGACTCTGATTGGCTAACAAACTAGCCTGTGAGAGCAAGGTATACTGTTTCCTGCCCCGCTGCACATGGCAACATCACACGTAGTCTCTTCCTGTTTGATACGTCTTATGCTAACAGCTTTTAGCCAGCAGCATGCTAGGTGTTATGCTAACAGCTTTTAGCCAGCAGCATAATGAATAATAATGAGTTGCTGACGAAGCCTGACGAATATTGATGCAGATAGATTGAAAGGTCTGTTAATCCGTGTTTCCTGATGTTTTTTAGATATAAAATGTTTCATATTACTGGTTAATACTTAAGAAATAACCCCAAAGTCCTGAAATTAGTTTGAAATGGACTCTTTAAGCACAATAATAATAGGTATATTTACTAAAACACCTAGTCTTTTTGTCTATTTTTGTCAATAATTGTCCTTAAAAATGCCCTATGTGTAAAAAGTTTACTCCCTTTACCAGGAGAAGTAGAACTTGTAAAATCTGTCAAGTATTTACCATTCTAATGTAATTAAATACCTAAAACTGTGTTATAAGAAGAAATGGACATAAATGGAATTGAATTTTCTTCAACTTTCTCATTTCACAGCTTTCAGATTGAATGATTAAAACTGCACGAAGTAGTGAGGAGTTCTGGTCATTTGTAATACTCATGTGCCGTGGTGGTTAACTGTGGGTTGTTTTTCTCATGAGAACATGTAACTCTGTGTTTTCTGATCCGGTCTGGGTGAATGTGTGTTTCAGGAATGGGCATGTTAGCCAGCGTGTACACAGATGATGAGGAGAGAGGTCACGCCATCGGGATTGCCTTAGGAGGTCTGGCATTAGGAGTGTTAGGTAAGTGTATTGTTACTGCATCAGCCTAAATGTAACACACCAGGTACCAGATCCATAAACAACGTGCACACACAAAGCCGTGCACGCCGCCGAACCACCCTGGATAGACCTTCATCCAGTAAACCAGGTCTGATAAAGTAAAGATTTAATTCTTTTCAGATGAAGACTGAGCGGTCCATCAGGGTCATTGACGTGTTTTACATGCTCATATTGGGTTTTATTAGATACTCTCACGAGTACTACAAACCACGTGTTTTAGAAACAGTTTGGATTTTCAGACCTTGTTGCTTCATTAGCAGCGCGTGTCTCTGTGTTACATCCATTCAGGTGAATCACAGGACTAATAATTCAAGCTGCTGGTTAAATATGAGCAAAGAAACCAGGATGGAGCTTTTCTGTTGTATGAACAGAATTTATTTAAGCTTTATGACTGGGATACTGTTTCAACTAAAGGGTTGCCTTAGCCTTGTGGGGGGGGGGATCGCCTCTTGTTAGAAGGACCAGGGTTTGATCCCCAGTGCCAGCAGGATTAGTGTTGAAGTATTCTTCTTATTCTTCTTGCTTTCAAGTTATTCTGATTAAATTATGTGGAACCTGTTGACATAAATAAACTACATGTTGAGTGTAAATCACATGTTTAAATTGGGTGAAAAGCAAGTCCATGTTTTTTAAAACACACGTTTGGTTATGGATCTGGTTCCTGAGCTGATTTTGACCCGCCTCACTCACACCATAAGAATTTTATGAATTACACTTTAGATTATATAACAAAATAAATAAATAAATGACGAACAGAGACTGTTAAGCTGTTAGTGTCTGATACTGTTGATGCACCTTGAACTGGGTCGGACCAGCTGAAGAACTGCTGGGGTTCTTGAGCGTATCACTACTCACCACCCTGCATGTCCTCCTCAGTTGGACCGCCGTTCGGCAGCGTGATGTATGACTTTGTTGGGAAAACAGCTCCTTTCCTCATCCTGGCTTTCCTGGCATTGTTTGATGGAGGTATAGTTACATTTTTGTACAACATCCAAGACAAATAATCACTGTAAGAAAAGCTGCTTAAAATCTTTACTGAACACAATTTCTTCTTTTAACCATTTCTGTTTATCTGGATAATAAAATCTTCTTTCATGTAACTTCATTATGTCTCAACAGCCCTGCAGCTTTTTGTTCTTCAGCCAACTAAAGTGGAGCCAGAGGTCAGTTTGTTGTCTTTAAAATCATCCTACCAGACCTTCAAGAACTTACTAGATATATTTAAAAACTATTTTAAAAACATTTATATTGGCTTTAATTACGCAGAGATATGAAGATAAAATAATCCTGTAAATTTTCTGCAAGCAAACTGTTTTTATTAACATTAAACCAGAATGAAATTGTACTTCAGCTTTATATTGATTTTAGGACTGATTAGAATTATTATGAAGGAATCTGTTTTCAAGATAACCAACTGAAATTAAACTCCCAAAAGAAACTAATAAAAATAACTTCTTTTTTTCCACATTTTCATTAAATGTTCCAGAAAATATTTTATTTTTGAACATGGGTTATAATGAACAAGAATTAATTTATTTATCAGTTTGTACTTTTCTGTTATTTCAGTACAGGATAGTTTCTGTTTTTGAGAACATGTTTTTGTTTCTGTTTCTGCTCAGAGTCAGAAGGGGACGTCTCTGTTCACCCTGATGAAGGATCCATACATTCTAATTGCAGCTGGTAAGAAATTAGTTGGAAAATAAACGGGGATGTTTTACTGAAAATGTAGAGAAAATAGGTTGTAATTTCAATGTTGATTTTATCTGGACACCACCCAGAAGACCGGACACCACAAACTGAATAAAAAGCTCTGAGGACATTGAGGACAAAGACAGCGTCATCTTGTATCACAATGATGGTGACACATTAATGATGCTCCGATAGCTGATGTTTGCACAGCTGAACCGCATGTGTGTTTGTTTATTCGTCATTCAGATCACATGACCTGTAAAAACATAAGTCTAAAGTCAGGTAGTGAACATGAGACACAGTCCTGTCCTGTTGAAGCTGGTTTTAGGTCTGTGGTTACCAGATGGTCCAGGTGACGTAGGACGTTTACAAAGTTACAGCTGATGGACGTTTCTCACCACAGCATGTGTAACAAAGAAAACCCTGCTGTGTGTGTGTGTGTGTGTGTGTGTGTGTGTGTGTGTGTGTGTGTGTGTGTGTGTGTGTGTGTGTGTGTGTGCGTGCGTGCGTGCGTGCTCGCGCGCGTGTGCGTGCAGGAGGTTTGGTTCTGAAAGAACGACACATTACCACCACCGATGAAGACGGATCGTATGTGACACTGAGCGCTTCTCTTTGAACCTTCCTCTACAGGTGCGATTTGTTTTGGGAATATGGCGATTGCCATGATGGAGCCAACTCTGCCAATCTGGATGATGGAGACCATGTGTGCCAGGAAATGGCAACTAGGTACTTACCAAGTTCTGTTCAGTACAGACAAAACAGACATCACATGTTACATGCTATACTTTACATGCTACATGTTACAGGCTACATGTTACAGGCTACATGTTACAGGCTACATGTCACATGCTACACGTTACATGCTACACGTTACAGGCTACATGTCACATGCTACTTCAGCAAAGAAACAACATTTTTCAGGAAACAGATATTTTCTACTTGCTTAGCACAGTGTGGGCTATTAATTATGTTATGACACGGATTCCAGTTGTATAGTTTGGAGGTGATGTAAGGGACTTGTACTTTGTGGGTTGGGTGACAGACGGAGGCCTTAGTGGTCCAATCGCTATTGGACATGGAATTTTGCTTGACTTGTATTAAAAAACACACAACACTGTGCACGAGGTTGACATACTAGATATTGTTGGACCTGCAACAGGGACAGGAGCTGGAATCTATTCCAGTCTGGATTCAGTGTGGATGAATGCTGGCAAGTGGGAGTGGGTTTACATATACATATTATCCAAAGTATTGGCTCACCTTCCTTTACTCATACTATGAACTGAAGTACCATCCCATTCCTAACCCATAGAGTTCAATATGATGTCGGTCCACCTTTTGCAGCTATTACAGCTTCAACTCTTCTGGGAAGGCTGTCCACAAGGTTGAGGAGAGTGTTTATAGGAACTTTTGACCATTCTTCCAAAAGTGCATTGGTGAGGTCACACACTGACACTCCACCAAATTTCACAGTCGGCACAATGCAGTCTGAAATGTACCGTTCTCCTGGCAACCTCCAAACCCAGACTCGTCCATCAGATTGCCAAATGGAAAAGCGTGATTCATCACTCCAGAGAACGCGTCTCCACTGCTCTAGTGGCCAGTGGCGGCGTGCTTTACACCATTGCATCCGACGCTTTGCATTGCACTTGGTGATGTGTGGCTTGGCTGCAGCTGCTCGGCCATGGAAACCCATTCCATGAAGCTCTCTGCGTACTGTACTTGGGCTAATCTGAAGGTCACATGAAGTTTGTAGCTCTGTAGCAATTGACTGTGCAGAAAGTCGGCGACCTCTTTGCACTATGCGCTTCAGCATCCGCTGACCCCTCTCCATCACTTTACGTGGTCTACCACTTCGTGGCTGAGTTGCTGTTGTTCCCAAACGCTTCCATTTTGTTATAATAGAGCTGACAGTTGACTGTGGAATATTTAGGAGAGAGGAAATTTCACGACTGGATTTGTTGCACAGGTGGCATCCTATGACAGTTCCACGCTGGAATTCACTGAGCTCCTGAGAGCCGCCCATTCTTTCACAAATGTCTTGCTTCACAGTCTGCATGCCTGAGTGCTTGACTTTATACACCTGTGGCCAGGCCAAGTGATTAGGACACCTGATTCTGATCATTTGAATGGGTGAGCCAATACTTTTGGTAATATAGTGGTAGCTCCTTATCTTCTTACCTAAACATTGGTACTTTCGTCTGTGGATGAGAAGATAGTCTCTCTACACCTTTGAGTTGAAGTTAGTGTTTGTTTGTGTACCTAACAGCCTTCTAGGAACCCTCAGGTGGATGTGTAAAGGACTGTGTTGGTCATGACAAGGATCTAACTAACCCTCCCAGTCAGAACCTGAGTGGCCTTTACTTGTTGGACTGCAGCACAAAAACACTCAAATCTGACAAAGTGCCTATTCTGTATATGTAAAAAAAGACTCAATATTTATACACATCAAGACTTATTTATGTGTTTGTAAATACTAATGAAGTAAATGATGCAGATGTTTGAACTTGGTAATGTTCTTCAAAGGTTTCACGCTGCAGATGTTTTCTACTCACGGCTTTGCAGATGTTATTTTCTCCTGTTTATGAAGTCTAGGTCAGATAAAGAGGATGTGAGGGGAACAGGATATTAGGGTGTCACATGGCAGCAGGTAGAAAGGAGACTTCATTACAGACAATGCAAGATGTACAACAGCATGTGATGAGGTTCTGATAAAAATCTCTTTATCTCTAAAATCCTGCCCACAACTTTATTCCCTTGTGTCTCTGTGTGTGTCCGTCTGTGACCCAGGCGTCGCTTTCCTACCAGCGTCCATCTCCTACCTCATTGGAACCAACATCTTCGGCACGCTGGCACACAAGATGGGGAGGTAGGGAGGGAAATTGCTCTTATCTACTCTCTCCGACTCTCCCTCTGTTGATGTGATATCTGTTTCCGTTCCTATAAATGAGTTTTCAGAGGTTTTAGTGTTTGTGAGGCGGCTGTTATTGAAGCCTTGGCGATGTTCATGAAGTCAGTATGAACATTTCTCTCCTTCTTTTCTTATTGCTGCCAACCAAACAGACATTTTTAATGTTTGAAAGAACAATAAGTTTCACAAATCAAATTCTGGGAAATTTGGAAGTTCTTCAAACGTAAATCTAAAACAATCAGAATGGTATAAAGAGATAAAATGTCTCTCTGGATCATCATGACAGGAACCAAAGGGACCAGATATAACTCATAGATTTAAAACAAATGATGCCAATGAGGGATTATAATCAAACATGATCCGTCTCTGCCTAAATCCAACCACTTTCTAATTCCACATGTTCAGGGTGGTGAAGGGGCGGGGCATCACTCCATCAGTCGTTGAGTGAAAGGCAGAGTCCCACCTGGACAGGTCACCAGTCCATCACAAAGACACACAGAGAGACAGACTCACATCTAGGGCCAATTTAAAGCCACATATCAAAAATAACAGTATTTATGTATTAATTTAAAATTAAATAAGGAATTCAGACAGATTATCTGATTAAACAACCAAATGTAACTTTTAAAAGTAACTAAATCTAGTTTATTGAATCTGGTTTTAAACTCTGGACGTTCCTGCTGCAGTGTGACCAACTGCACCACCGTGCAGCATCAGTCTCACCCTATAAATCTATTTTTTAAATAGACATAAGACTGACAGGAAGTTGTGGACGACTGAACCTAAACACGTCTCTGTTTTCCAGGTGGCTCTGTGCTCTCATTGGGATGGTGATAGTTGGATTCAGTGTAATATGTGTAAGTATCAGAGAGAAATTAGAAAAGTGTTCATGTCAATTCATGTTGAATATGAACCTGCATGTGATGAGATGTTCAGGACAGCAACACAAACGCATCATCATGGATTAAAGCTGCAGTTTCACCTTTTTATTTACATTCTATTGTATAATTATATAAAGTCATTCAGCTTTAATACATAGATGAAGATAGTGTTTTTAAATGAATGACTTTTCTATTTTAGGTTCCGTTTGCTAGAGACATCTACGGCCTGATCCTTCCAAACTTTGGAGTTGGTTTTGCTATCGGTAAATCTGTTAAATCCACCGATTCTCCTGCTTAAACAGTTTGTTCATGTCAGATAAATATTGATCCTGTTGTTACAGGCATGGTGGATTCCTCCATGATGCCTATAATGGGTTACTTAGTGGACCTGAGACACGTGTCAGTGTACGGGAGTGTGTACGCCATTGCTGATGTGGCTTTCTGTATGGGCTTTGCTTTAGGTAAGAAAATAAAATACAATCATGTTTCTGTTACCAGTTTTACAGTATCGTTAGGTTTTAGACACCAGCTGTTCAGTCTACTCAACCCGTCTGTTTTCAGGTCCTTCCATTGGAGGATCCATCGCAGAGAACATTGGCTTCCCCTGGCTGATGACCATCATCGGAATCGTGGATATTTTCTTCGCTCCTCTTTGTCTTTTCCTCCGAAATCCACAAGGACAAGAAGAGAAAATCGTAAGATTTAAAACCTGATGGAATTCTCTCTGAATGATACTAAAGATCTTTTATTAATCTGTTATGGAGAGTGTGATCACACCTGCAGTCACCTGTTGGGGGCGGAGCATCAGAGCAGGTGATGTAAACAGGCTGAACACAGACCACTAGAGGAGAACCTTCCTGTCCACAGCTAGAACCCTCTACAGGAGAACCTTCCGATCCACAGCTAGAACCCTCTACAGGAGATCCTTCCCGTCCACAGCTAGAACCCTCTACAGGAGATCCTTCCTGTCCACAGCTAGGACCCACTACAGGAGATCCTTCCCGTCTACAGCTAGAACCCTCTACAGGAGATCCTTCCTGTCTACAGCTAGAACCCTCTACAGGAGATCCTTCCCGTCTACAGCTAGAACCCTCTACAGGAGATCCTTCCCATCCACAGCTAGAACCCTCTACAGGAGATCCTTCCCGTCCACAGCTAGAACCCTCTACAGGAGATCCTTCCTGTCTGCAGCTAGAACCCTCTACAGGCGATCCTTCCCATCCACAGCTAGAACCCTCTACAGGAGCTTCATCCCGTCCACAGCTAGAACCCTCTACAGGAGAACCTTCCTGTCCACAGCTAGAACCCTCTACAGGAGATCCTTCCTGTCCACAGCTAGAACCCTCTACAGGAGATCCTTCCCGTCCACAGCTAGAACCCTCTACAGGAGATCCTTCCTGTCTGCAGCTAGAACCCTCTACAGGAGATCCTTCCCATCCACAGCTAGAACCCTCTACAGGAGAACCTTCCTGTCTACAGCTAGAACCCTCTACAGGAGATCCTTCCTGTCCACAGCTAGAACCCTCTGCAGGAGATCCTTCCTGTGTACAGCTAGAACCCTCTACAGAGAACCTTCCTGTCCACATCTAGAACCCTCTACAGGAGATCCTCCCTGTCCACAGCTAGAACCCTCTACAGGAGATCCTTCCCGTCCACAGCTAGAACCCTCTACAGGAGATCCTTCCTGTCTGCAGCTAGAACCCTCTACAGGAGATCCTTCCTGTCCACAGCTAGAACCCTCTACAGGAGAACCTTCCTGTCCACAGCTAGAACCCTCTACAGGAGATCCTTCCTGTCTGCAGCTAGAACCCTCTACAGGAGAACCTTCCTGTCCACAGCTAGACCCCTCTACACGCGATCCTTCCTGTCAACAGCTAGAACCCTCTACGGGAGAACCTTCCTGTCTACATCTAGAACCCTCTACAGGAGATCCTTCCTGTCTACACCTAGAACCCTCTACAGGAGATCCTTCCCGTCCACAGCTAGAACCCTCTACAGGGGAACCTTCCTGTCTACAGCTAGAACCCTCTACAGGAGATCCTTCCCGTCCACAGCTAGAACCCTCTACAGGAGATCCTTCCTGTCTACAGCTAGAACCCTCTACAGGAGATCCTTCCAGTCCACAGCTAGAACCCTCTACAGGAGAACCTTCCTGTCCACAGCTAGAACCCTCTACAGGAGATCCTTCCCGTCCACAGCTAGAACCCTCTACAGGAGATCCTTCCTGTCTACAGCTAGAACCCTCTACAGGAGATCCTTCCTGTCTACAGCTAGAACCCTCTACAGGAGATCCTTCCCATCCACAGCTAGAACCCTCTACAGGAGAACCTTCCTGTCTACAGCTAGAACCCTCTACAGGAGATCCTTCCTGTCTACAGCTAGAACCCTCTACAGGAGATCCTTCCTGTCTACAGCTAGAACCCTCTTCAGGAGAACCTTCCTGTCCACATCTAGAACCCTCTACAGGAGATCCTTCCTGTCTGCAGCTAGAACCCTCTACAGGAGATCCTTCCCGTCCACAGCTAGAACCCTCTACAGGAGATCCTTCCTGTCCACAGCTAGAACCCTCTACAGGATCCTTCCCATCCACAGCTAGAACCCTCTACAGGAGATCCTTCCCGTCCACAGCTAGAACCCTCTACAGGAGATCCTTCCTGTCTACAGCTAGAACCCTCTACAGGAGATCCTTCCTGTCTACAGCTAGAACCCTCTACAGGAGATCCTTCCTGTCCACAGCTAGAACCCTCTACAGGAGATCCTTCCCGTCCACAGCTAGAACCCTCTACAGGAGATCCTTCCTGTCCACAGCTGGAACCCTCTACAGGAGATCCTTCCTGTCTACAGCTAGAACCCTCTACAGGAGAACCTTCCTGTCCACATCTAGAACCCTCTACAGGAGATCCTTCCTGTCCACAGCTAGAACCCTCTACAGGAGATCCTTCCCATCCACAGCTAGAACCCTCTACAGGAGATCCTTCCTGTCTGCAGCTAGAACCCTCTACAGGAGATCCTTCCTGTCCACAGCTAGAACCCTCTACAGGAGATCCTTCCCGTCCACAGCTAGAACCCTCTACAGGAGATCCTTCCCGTCCACAGCTAGAACCCTCTACAGGAGATCCTTCCCATCCACAGCTAGAACCCTCTACAGGAGATCCTTCCCGTCCACAGCTAGAACCCTCTACAGGAGATCCTTCCTGTCTGCAGCTAGAACCCTCTACAGGAGATCCTTCCTGTCCACAGCTAGAACCCTCTACAGGAGATCCTTCCCGTCCACAGCTAGAACCCTCTACAGGAGATCCTTCCCATCCACAGCTAGAACCCTCTACAGGAGATCCTTCCCGTCCACAGCTAGAACCCTCTACAGGAGATCCTTCCTGTCTACAGCTAGAACCCTCTACAGGAGATCCTTCCCGTCTACAGCTAGAACCCTCTACAGGAGATCCTTCCTGTCCACAGCTAGAACCCTCTACAGGAGATCCTTCCTGTCCACAGCTAGAACCCTCTACAGGAGATCCTTCCTGTCTACAGCTAGAACCCTCTACAGGAGAACCTTCCTGTCCACAACTAGAACCCTCTACAGGAGATCCTTCCCGTCCACAGCTACAACCCTCTACAGGAGATCCTTCCTGTCCACAGCTAGAACCCTCTACAGGAGATCCTTCCCGTCCACAGCTAGAACCCTCTACAGGAGATCCTTCCCATCCACAGCTAGAACCCTCTACAGGAGATCCTTCCCGTCCACAGCTAGAACCCTCTACAGGAGATCCTTCCTGTCTACAGCTAGAACCCTCTACAGGAGAACCTTCCTGTCCACAACTAGAACCCTCTACAGGAGATCCTTCCTGTCCACAGCTAGAACCCTCTACAGGAGATCCTTCCCGTCCACAGCTAGAACCCTCTACAGGAGATCCTTCCTGTCCACAGCTAGAACCCTCTATAGGAGATCCTTCCTGTCTACAGCTAGAACCCTCTACAGGAGATCCTTCCTGTCTACAGCTAGAACCCTCTACAGGAGAACCTTCCTGTCCACAGCTAGAACCCTCTACAGGAGATCCTTCCCGTCTACAGCTAGAACCCTCTACAGGAGATCCTTCCTGTCCACAGCTAGAACCCACTACAGGAGATCCTTCCCGTCCACAGCTAGAACCCTCTACAGGAGATCCTTCCTGTCCACAGCTAGAACCCTCTACAGGAGATCCTTCCCGTCCACAGCTAGAACCCTCTACAGGAGATCCTTCCTGTCCACAGCTAGAACCCTCTACAGGAGATCCTTCCTGTCCACAGCTAGAACCCTCTACAGGAGATCCTTCCTGTCTACAGCTAGAACCCACTACAGGAGATCCTTCCCGTCCACGGCTAGAACCCTCTACAGGAGATCCTTCCTGTCTACAGCTAGAACCCTCTACAGGAGATCCTTCCCGTCTACAGCTAGAACCCTCTACAGGAGATCCTTCCTGTCCACAGCTAGAACCCTCTACAGGAGATCCTTCCTGTCCACAGCTAGAACCCTCTACAGGAGATCCTTCCTGTCTACAGCTAGAACCCTCTACAGGAGATCCTTCCTGTCCACAGCTAGAACCCTCTATAGGAGATCCTTCCTGTCTACAGCTAGAACCCTCTACAGGAGATCCTTCCTGTCTACATCTAGAACCCTCTACAGGAGATCCTTCCTGTCTACAGCTAGAACCCTCTACAGGAGATCCTTCCCGTCCACAGCTAGAACCCTCTACAGGAGATCCTTCCCATCCACAGCTAGAACCCTCTACAGGAGATCCTTCCCGTCCACAGCTAGAACCCTCTACAGGAGATCCTTCCTGTCTACAGCTAGAACCCTCTACAGGAGAACCTTCCTGTCCACAACTAGAACCCTCTACAGGAGATCCTTCCTGTCCACATCTAGAACCCTCTACAGGAGATCCTTCCCGTCCACAGCTAGAGAGCTCTACAGGAGATCCTTCCCGTCCACAGCTAGAAACCTCTACAGGAGATCCTTCCTGTCCACAGCTAGAACCCTCTACAGGAGATCCTTCCTGTCTGCAGCTAGAACCCTCTACAGGAGATCCTTCCTGTCCACAGCTAGAACCTTCTACAGGAGATCCTTCCAATCCACAGCTAGACCCCTCTACAGGAGATCATTCCTGTCTACAGCTAGAACACTCTACAGGAGATCCTTCCTTTCCACAGCGAGACCCTCTACAGGAGATCCTTCCTGTCCACAGCTAGAACCCTCTACAGGAGATCCTTCCCATCCACAGCTAGAACCCTCTACAGGAGATCCTTCCTGTCCACAGCTAGAACCCTCTACAGGAGATCCTTCCTGTCTGCAGCTAGAACCCTCTACTGGAGATCCTTCCTGTCCACAGCTAGAACCCTCTACAGGAGATCCTTCCCGTCCACAGCTGGAACCCTCTACAGGAGATCCTTCCTGTCCACAGCTGGAACCCTCTACAGGAGATCCTTCCTGTCTGCAGCTAGAACCCTCTACAGGAGATCCTTCCTGTCCACAGCTAGAACCCTCTACAGGAGATCCTTCCCATCCACAGCTAGAACCCTCTACAGGGGAACCTTCCTGTCTACAGCTAGAACCCTCTACAGGAGATCCTTCCCGTCCGCAGCTAGAACCCTCTACAGGAGATCCTTCCTGTCTGCAGCTAGAACCCTCTACAGGAGATCCTTCCTGTCCACTGCTAGAACCCTCTACAGGAGATCCTTCCCGTCCGCAGCTAGAACCCTCTACAGGAGATCCTTCCTGTCCACAGCTGGAACCCTCTACAGGAGATCCTTCCTGTCTACAGCTAGAACCCTCTACAGGAGATCCTTCCCATCCACAGCTAGAACCCTCTACAGGGGATCCTTCCTGTCTACAGCTAGAACCCTCTACAGGATATCCTTCCTGTCTGCAGCTAGAACCCTCTACAGGAGATCCTTCCCGTCCACAGCTAGAACCCTCTACAGGAGATCCTTCCTGTCCACAGCTAGAACCCTCTACAGGAGATCCTTCCTGTCTGCAGCTAGAACCCTCTACAGGAGATCCTTCCTGTCCACAGCTAGAACCTCTACAGGAGATCCTTCCCATCCACAGCTAGAACCCTCTACAGGAGATCCTTCCTGTCCACAGCTAGAACCCTCTACAGGAGATCCTTCCTGTCTGCAGGCTAGAACCCTCTACAGGAGAACCTTCCTGTCCACAGCTAGAACCCTCTACAGGAGATCCTTCCTGTCTACAGCTAGAACCCTCTACAGGAGATCCTTCCTGTCCACAGCTAGAACCCTCTACAGGAGATCCTTCCGGTCCACAGCTAGAACCCTCTACGGGAGAACCTTCCTGTCCACAGCGAGAACCCTCTACATGAGATCCTTCCTGTCTACAGCTAGAACCCTCTACAGGAGATCCTTCCTGTCCACATCTAGAACCCTCTACAGGAGATCCTTCCCATCCACAGCTAGAACCCTCTACAGGAGACCCTTCCTATCTACAGCTAGAACCCTCTACAAGAGATCCTTCCTGTCCACAGCTAGAACCCTCTACAGGAGATCCTTCCCGTCCACAGCTAGAACCCTCTACAGGAGATCCTTCCTGTCCACAGCTAGAACCCTCTACAGGAGATCCTTCCCATCCACAGCTAGAACCCTCTACAGGAGATCCTTCCTGTCCACAGCTAGAACCCTCTACAGGAGATCCTTCCTGTCTGCAACTAGAACCCTCTACAGGAGATCCTTCCCGTCCACAGCTAGAACCCTCTACAGGAGATCCTTCCTGTCCACAGCTAGAACCCTCTACAGGAGATCCTTCCTGTCTACAGCTAGAACCCTCTACAGGAGATCCTTCCCATCCACAGCTAGAACCCTCTACAGGAGAACCTTCCTGTCCACAGCTAGAACCCTCTACAGGAGATCCTTCCTGTCCACAGCTAGAACCCTCTACAGGAGATCCTTCCCATCCACAGCTAGAACCCTCTACAGGGGAACCTTCCTGTCTACAGCTAGAACCCTCTACAGGAGATCCTTCCTGTCTGCAGCTAGAACCCTCTACAGGAGATCCTTCCTGTCCACAGCTAGAACCCTCTACAGGAGATCCTTCCCATCCACAGCTAGAACCCTCTACAGGAGAACCTTCCTGTCCACAGCTAGAACCCTCTACAGGAGATCCTTCCTGTCTACAGCTAGAACCCTCTACAGGAGATCCTTCCTGTCTACAGCTAGAACCCTCTACAGGAGATCCTTCCCGTCCACAGCTAGAACCCTCTACAGGAGATCCTTCCTGTCCACAGCTAGAACCCTCTACAGGAGATCCTTCCCATCCACAGCTAGAACCCTCTACAGGGGAACCTTCCTGTCCACATCTAGAACCCTCTACAGGAGATCCTTCCTGTCCACAGCTAGACCCCTCTACAGGAGATCCTTCCCATCCAAAGCTAGACCCCTCTACAGGATATCCTTCCTGTCCACAGCTAGAGACCGCTACAGGAGATCCTTCCCGTCTACAAGCTAGAACCCTCTACAGGAGATCCTTCCTGTCCACAGCTAGAACCCTCTACAGGAGATCCTTCCCGTCCACAGCTAGAACCCTCTACAGGAGATCCTTCCCGTCCACAGCTAGAACCCTCTACAGGAGAACCTTCCTGTCTACAGCTAGAACCCTCTACAGGAGATCCTTCCTGTCCACAGCTAGAACCCTCTACGGGAGAACCTTCCTGTCTACATCTAGAACCCTCTACAGGAGATCCTTCCTGTCTACATCTAGAACCCTCTACAGGAGATCCTTCCTGTCTACACCTAGAACCCTCTACAGGAGATCCTTCCCGTCCACAGCTAGAACCCTCTACAGGAGATCCTTCCTGTCCACAGCTAGAACCCTCTACAGGAGATCCTTCCTGTCTGCAGCTAGAACCCTCTACAGGAGATCCTTCCTGTCCACAGCTAGAACCCTCTACAGGAGATCCTTCCTGTCCACAGCTAGAACCCACTACAGGAGATCCTTCCCGTCCACGGCTAGAACCCACTACAGGAGATCCTTCCTGTCTGCAGCTAGAACCCTCTACAGGAGATCCTTCCTGTCTACAGCTAGAACCCTCTACAGGAGATCCTTCCTGTCCACAGCTAGAACCCTCTACGGGAGAACCTTCCTGTCTACATCTAGAACCCTCTACAGGAGATCCTTCCTGTCTACATCTAGAACCCTCTACAGGAGATCCTTCCTGTCTACATCTAGAACCCTCTACAGGAGATCCTTCCTGTCTACACCTAGAACCCTCTACAGGAGATCCTTCCCGTCCACAGCTAGAACCCTCTACAGGAGATCCTTCCCATCCACAGCTAGAACCCTCTACAGGGGAACCTTCCTGTCTACAGCTAGAACCCTCTACAGGAGATCCTTCCTGTCCACAGCTAGAACCCTCTACAGGAGATCC
The DNA here is from genome assembly GCA_006937955.1 of Pachypanchax playfairii. Classification (NCBI taxonomy): domain Eukaryota; kingdom Metazoa; phylum Chordata; class Actinopteri; order Cyprinodontiformes; family Aplocheilidae; genus Pachypanchax; species Pachypanchax playfairii. The sequence goes on from SSNP01000049.1 coordinate 990,260, forward strand.
TTCCTGTCTACAGCTGGAACCCTCTACAGGAGATCCTTCCTGTCTACACCTAGAACCCTCTACAGGAGATCCTTCCCGTCCACAGCTAGAACCCTCTACAGGAGATCCTTCCTGTCTACAGCTAGAACCCTCTACAGGAGATCCTTCCTGTCTACAGCTAGAACCCTCTACAGGAGATCCTTCCCATCCACAGCTAGAACCCTCTACAGGAGATCCTTCCCATCCACAGCTAGAACCCTCTACAGGAGAACCTTCCTGTCTACAGCTAGAACCCTCTACAGGAGATCCTTCCTGTCTACAGCTAGAACCCTCTACAGGAGAACCTTCCTGTCCACACCTAGAACCCTCTACAGGAGATCCTTCCCGTCCACAGCTAGAACCCTCTACAGGAGATCCTTCCCATCCACAGCTAGAACCCTCTACAGGGGAACCTTCCTGTCTACAGCTAGAACCCTCTACAGGAGATCCTTCCTGTCCACAGCTAGAACCCTCTACAGGAGATCCTTCCTGTCTACACCTAGAACCCTCTACAGGAGATCCTTCCCGTCCACAGCTAGAACCCTCTACAGGAGATCCTTCCCATCCACAGCTAGAACCCTCTACAGGGGAACCTTCCTGTCTACAGCTAGAACCCTCTACAGGAGATCCTTCCTGTCCACAGCTAGAACCCTCTACAGGAGATCCTTCCCATCCACAGCTAGAACCCTCTACAGGAGATCCTTCCCATCCACAGCTAGAACCCTCTACAGGAGAACCTTCCTGTCTACAGCTAGAACCCTCTACAGGAGATCCTTCCTGTCTACAGCTAGAACCCTCTACAGGAGATCCTTCCTGTCCACAGCTAGAACCCACTACAGGAGATCCTTCCCGTCCACGGCTAGAACCCTCTACAGGAGATCCTTCCCATCCACAGCTAGAACCCTCTACAGGAGACCCTTCCTGTCTACAGCTAGAACCCTCTACAGGGGATCCTTCCTGTCTACAGCTAGAACCCTCTACAGGAGATCCTTCCTGTCCACAGCTAGAACCCTCTACAGGAGATCCTTCCCGTCTACAGCTGGCACCCTCTACAGGAGATCCTTCCCATCCACAGCTAGAACCCTCTACAGGAGAACCTTCCTGTCTACAGCTAGAACCCTCTACAGGAGATCCTTCCTGTCCACAGCTAGAACCCTCTACAGGAGATCCTTCCTGTCCACAGCTAGAACCCTCTACAGGAGATCCTTCCTGTCTACAGCTAGAACCCTCTACAGGAGATCCTTCCCATCCACAGCTAGAACCCTCTACAGGAGATCCTTCCCATCCACAGCTAGAACCCTCTACAGGGGAACCTTCCTGTCTACAGCTAGAACCCTCTACAGGAGATCCTTCCTGTCTACAGCTAGAACCCTCTACAGGAGATCCTTCCTGTCCACAGCTAGAACCCTCTACAGGAGATCCTTCCTGTCCACAGCTAGAACCCTCTACAGGAGATCCTTCCCATCCACAGCTAGAACCCTCTACAGGAGAACCTTCCTGTCTACAGCTAGAACCCTCTACAGGAGATCCTTCCTGTCTACAGCTAGAACCCTCTACAGGAGATCCTTCCCGTCCACAGCTAGAACCCTCTACAGGAGATCCTTCCTGTCCACACCTAGACCCCTCTACAGGAGATCCTTCCTGTCCACAGCTAGAACCCTCTACAGGAGATCCTTCCCATCCACAGCTAGAACCCTCTACAGGAGAACCTTCCTGTCCACATCTAGAACCCTCTACAGGAGATCCTTCCCATCCACAGCTAGAACCCTCTACAGGAGAACCTTCCCATCCACAGCTAGAACCCTCTACAGGAGATCCTTCCCATCCACAGCTAGAACCCTCTACAGGGGAACCTTCCTGTCTACAGCTAGAACCCTCTACGGGAGAACCTTCCTGTCCACAGCTAGAACCCTCTACAGGAGATCCTTCCTGTCCACAGCTAGAACCCTCTACAGGAGATCCTTCCCGTCTACAGCTAGAACCCTCTACAGGAGATCCTTCCTGTCTACAGCTAGAACCCTCTACAGGAGATCCTTCCTGTCTACAGCTAGAACCCTCTACAGGAGAACCTTCCTGTCCACAGCCTTTTATACACAGAGACACATGGGAAGACATTTAATAAAATGAAAACATCTGCAGGGAAACATAAAGGTTCTGAGGAGAACATGAGGGAAACAGGAAGCACGAGACATTACCAAAATAAAACAGGAAACACAAAGAGATGAGATACATGGATCACACAGGAAGACACAAGGGACCCAGGAAAACACCGTCACAAGAATAGAATAGAATAGAATAGAATAGAATAGAATAGAATAGAATAGAATAGAATAGAATAGAATAGAATAGAATAGAATAGAATAGAATAGAATAGAATCAACTCTACTATAAACACAAACGCTCTGAATGACGAGTTTTACATGAACGTATCAAACCTGATGATGCGTTTAGTGAAACTCTGTGAAATCAGATGCTTTTTAACATCCTCTCACACCTCGTGAACATGTAACACCGTGCACATCAAACACCTGCCTCCACCTCTTTGGTGGTTCTGCTCAGCCAGCTGTTCTCAGGAGAACATTTATAGATCGCCTCACTAACCACATTACACTCCATTTGTTTTACTCCTAATCTGTTCATCTGTATTTTTATCCTGTTTCTGGGTCATTTGATACGTGTTTAATCACATCGCGTGTTACATGTAAGACATTTCTCTCTGTTCTACGTGACAGTTTGTGGATTTAACAAGAACATGTTTATTATTCATCTGTGTATCAGGACACGAAGCTTCTGTTTTGATGTTTCTGACACGCCACTGTGTTTCCAGGCGATCTTGATGGACACCAACTGCTCAATGAAGACCAGGTCCTACTCCACACAGGGGACGTACTACCAAGGAGAAGACATGGACCCAGAATATGAAGATTATGATTAACAGGACACCAGCTGTGCAGGTTAAACCTTCAGAGGATTTATTTTGTTGTACAAAAAAATAAAATAAAATAAGAAAGAAAATGTAAAAAAAACACATTGAAACTAAACAGCTGTTTCCATGTGAATGTCCTGCGTTTGGTCGTCACTGTTCCGTGTTCTCTTAGCGGTCGTCCTGGAGGAAACCAAAGTTGTTCTTGATCTGTGGTTGCAAGTGCGTTGTGTGAAAGATGTTTTTAGCCACCGGCCTTATTCAGTGGGAAGATGTTTTAAAAAGCACTTTTTAGACAGCTGAGGGGAGGGGGGGAGGGGAGGGGGGGTGGGTGGGACATGTGTGCGTTCCTGGTTTATTTTCAATCCCAATTTGTCTTAATTCCTGTTTTGATTACTGAGTTTTATTTATTGTATGTTAACTACATTGTCCAGAGTATTATTAGCAGAGTCTGGTGTTAAAACTGATCATTTATTTGGTGATTGTATGATAATTAAAAAGAAAACAACATCTGGTCCTTTCAGCTACACAAACTAAAAACAGAAACAACATCATTTCCTGTTTTCTTTGAATAATTCTTTTCAAATCTAAAAAACAAAAAACAGGTCAGTTTCTTCTTTAATATTTCTGTTGATTTGGATGGAACTTTGTTCTGTTTGTTTTCTCAGCCTGATCAGAACATTGAAACTCTATCTGTACGTCATCGCTGCGTCTTTGTGTTGCTGAAATCCTTTAATAATCAGTTAAAACACCCGCTTGTTTCAGATTTTATAAAAAACAACAGACTTGTTTTTCTGACTCGAACTCGAGGCCAGAAATTTGTCACTTTATCAGATTTTAAAATGTGAAATCTCTTCAAACAGTAAGATTCTGTAACAGTTTATTTATCACAGATTTCTGTGAGTCACAACGTTTCTGATATAAACCTGGACAGAAACAACAGTAAACACCAACATCTCTCTGTTTCTGTTTACTCTCTGACTTGTGACACGCTGATCAAACACTAACATAAATATAAATAAAATATTAGTTTTGCACCAGGCACAGCTCTGCTCATATTACAGACATCTTTCTTTGTTTTTGGGTTGTAATATGATGAATTTTTGTTTTGTTGTTAGAAATATAGTTAAACATCATAATATGTGCATTTCTTTCTTTGTTAAATGATTCCTATAATAATTTGATGTGTTTGTTTTCAGGTTTAGTCTTGGTGACGTGTTAAATGTGTCTGTGTGTTATTGGCTGGATGATTGTTTCCTTCTTATCTGTGAAAACACAATATACTCTGTAAAAAAAAATCCAAAACGCTGAAGCTGGTCAGATTTTCAGCACCATTAACTTCACCTTTTTGTTGTTCGCTGTGTGATTTCATGTTATTTCCATGACAGCAGAGAATGAACAAAGGAGTAACGTGCATCTTTTTGAGTACGGTGGCAGAAATCCTCGTGTTGATTGCCTGTGATGCGTTCTGGAAGACAGCACAATGACTTACCATGATAGGGAGATGTAGGAGCAGACACACTGTAATCAGCCCGTCCATCTCAACGCTGGGCTTCAATTACTCTGCAGATGCTCTCACAATACCTCCTTCTTCTCTTCAACAAGGAACAAGACAGTTGCTCTGCACTACTGTAGGTTCACAGCAAATTTAACCTTTTATTTAACAGCAAAAATATAGTAAGACCAATTAAAATATACACACGATGCACATAAACTAAAACCAGGTCAGACAAGCTGATGTTGCTTCCTGGATTCCAAAAAGTCACACGCAGAATTTTCTTTGTTAAAATAAAAATGTAGAGATTTTCAGAATGTTAAAAATGCTACATGCTTTAGCCTGTTACGATCTGTCAACAGGACAAATATGTTAGAAAACAAGATATAAAAGGTTTAATCTGACAATCTGAGCATGTCTGTGCCTTTATTGTGTCACTACTGTAACATGCATGTGATTAAAAACATCTGACACATATTCTGTGGTGAAGCAGAGCAGGAGCTGAACTTCCAAAACAAGCTGCATGAAAACTGCAAAAAAATCCCAAATTCTAATGAAAAACTGTTTTTCCAGTGACCTGCGTGATCCAGGTGGTTTCTGTATGAAGGTGATGTTACTTCTGTCCTGTTTGCTCTAAAAATTCTGTAAAATTGTAAATATATTTTTCTGATTAGTAAATATCAAGAATAAATAAATAACTGAGTTGTTCTGATGAACTCTGGGAAGTCCAGTAGAGCCGTAGAATCATTGAGTTTCTGTCCCGCGTGTTTAGACCCAACATGAGTTCTCTCACCAGCACAGATGTTAATCCACTTCCTGCCTTCAGTGTTTAATGTGCTCCAGATCAACAGTTTGGAGTTTCTCTCTCTCTTTTTAGAAACTGATGAAAAATCTCAGATCATGTGACTTTTAGCTTCATGAGTCGAGCAGACAGGAAGTCTTTGGAACCAGAAACAAACAGAATAAATATGAACATTTGAAGCTCACTCAGGGTTTCTGTAGAGCGGCGACTCAAAGATTTACCCACAAAGTCGAGTTCTGTGAATTCACCTGTTCTTTATTTAGTTTATGTACAATGAAGCTTCATCACAAGACTATCTTCAAAACATCCCTCAAACATGAAAACAAACACAGAAAGAAAGGATGCAAACGCTACGAGCTGCTGAAAGCTGCGGTGAGGCGTCATACAGCACATCTGGAAGGTCGGGACAGCGTCAGGAGAAGCACATCGTAACAGCAGCAGCAGCGAGCGCAGCGCTCCACAGACCCAGAGCTGCTACTCCAGGCTCTTCATTGGTCTGTTAAATGTTTCAGTTCCACACAGATGAGCACACATACTGCACAGCTTTAAACAAACTGGAGATTCATCACAAACAGAAACTCATTCCTGATTCGCAGCTTCATTTTCTACAAAAATATTGCACCAAAACTCTGGATATACAGACTGACGAGTACAGGAGCCAGTGAGTTACAATCTACAGAAGCAACAGGTTTTTACACTGTGAAGAACACGAGTCTGGTTCATTAGGTCTTTAGGTGCAAATCTACCTGAACAAGTGCATTCTGGGAGATACCAATCACCCAGTCTACAGTAAACTTTAGAATGCAGGACACTCTTAACAGGAGCTACTTTCTACGTGAGGTGGGTGTTAATCTGCAGGTCGTCCTCGTCTCCACGTTCCAGTGAACTGACTGAAGTGTCTTATGATGGGTGTGACCTTCAATATGTGCTGAATTAAGCAGCTTTTAACAGAAAGATTCCTCTTTAACCTGCTGTATTTCAGTCTGTTCGAGGCAGCGTGACTGTCACAACGATGAGGCTTCAATCCGTCTCCCACAGAGTCTCCGTTACAACCACCTCCCATCCTTAAGGGTCCAGTTCCTCTCCTCATGTGGAACAATGAGATAATCTGACTTCAAAACAACCATTCAGATGCTCTCCGGAGAAGAAATAAACATCTGGATGAACACGACACAAAACAGAAAAGTAAACAACAACAACAGGCTCGATCTGCTCGGACTTCACGGCCTGAAAGCAGGAAACATCCAAGTAAACATTTAAAAAGATCACCTGAACTCCTGCAGAGCATTCAGACTATCAAAATAAAAGCATTCATTATGAAGCCACAGCAGTTAGACAAATAAAGCAGAATTCTGAGGATGTAGAAACTTAATAAATAAACAGGTTTTAATAATGAGAACATCAGGAAAAGGTTTATAACATCAACCAAAACATCTTACAAACGGTTCAAGATCATTTCAAACCAAAAATAAAAACAACAAACTCCTTGTGACAGATAGAAAGTCTTAAAGAGCTTTGGGAGCTGCTGGATTTACTTCTGAAATCCAAACATTTTACAGTGAAAAGCTGCTCCTGTTAAACATGGACGCTTGTAGGGAAATCAACAGGAACAGCTGGGACGCTCCGTTTCCCAGTTCCAGACTGGACCACAGACGTGTGCACACATTGCAAACAGTTAGCGGCGTTTTACAAGCCCAACTGACGACAAGCTTCCCCCTTAAACCCTGAACCTCAATGTGGGCTGGCGTAGTGCAAATCAAGCATCAGTAACATCTTCACCGAGCGTTCCGTTCCTCCTCATCTGAACATAAAAGAACATGCTTGACTTCAACATTCGGGTTATTTAAGATGGACTGAATCAGAATCAAACTGGACAGAAGCAAAAGCCCGATGATGCACATGTTCCTCCTCTTCTCTGTTCACAGGTTTTATCTACTGAAGAGCCTCCACGCAGATCTGCTCCTCACTAATGTCGTCTATCAGCTGGACCTCCACGGGGCTGCAGATGTCACTGTCATACACTTCTGTTCCCATCAGGCTTTCCTCCTCCAGGCTCTCCGCTTTGCCTTTGAAGCCTTGCTGCTCTGAGGGAGAGGTGCTCTCCACCGACTCCAGGTCCTCGATACCGGCTCGATAGTGGATCATCAGCAGGGTGAGGGCCTGGAGTCTCTCACCAGACTTGGCCAGAGCCGTACTGATGATGACCTTACGCCGAGCGTCTGCAGTCTCCCTGTCCTCCATCAGAAGGGCGTTATTGTGCTCCAGCTCCTGGTCAATTTCCTGCTGGAGTTTATCCAACATTAACTCCAGTTTCTGGGAACGCTCATCTGTGGGCAGCCCTCGATACAAGTCGCGACCTATTTCCTTCACGGCAATGAAGACGCTGTCATCCAGCCCACCCTCCTTCCGTGCAAGTTTTGTGCTGGCGCCACCGCCGGCGGGCTGCTTTGATGGGCTGGCGCCGCTGGTGTAGGTCTCAGTGTCGCTGCTTTCGTTGTCGGATGTGTTCGGAGTTTGCTTGGGCGACGGCTCCACCGCTCCAGGCACATCCGTCACCTGCTCAACAAGTCGACTCTTTTGCCCCTGGCGAAGGTTAAGCAGGCGTGAACTGGTATTGATGATGTGGCGTGTTAAGCCTGTGGCTCGATTCATGGTGGATTTGGCTTCAGGGTCTGCTCCACGTCGCTCAGCTGCTGCCACACACAAAGGACTTTCAGCGAGGCACTTATCCTGGCACTTTTTGTGGCAAATGTAGCTACAGGTCATACACTGAGAGGCCGCCTTCGTCCAAACTTTCTTTTTGCAGTATTCACACCAGGTGGGGTTCTGAAACTGTGTATCCTGGAAGTTGTGGCGAACCTCTGACGACTGCATGGTGGTGTAGGACAAGTCCTCACGTGATACTGATGGTTCTGGCTCTCTTTCCCTCAGGTCCTCGTCCTGGAGGCTCCCCTCCCGCTCCCTTTCTGTTAGCCCCACAGGACACTCTAATTCACCCTCAGCTAAGTAACAGAAGTTTAATGTAATGTCTCCGTAGCACAGCTTCTCATTGAAGCCCTTGTGAGTGCTGAGACTGCGTAGTGCCGTGCGGCTGACGTTAGCTTTTGGCTCAGGAGGCAACAACCTAAAGGTGCTCTGGTACTCTGCAGAAGATGTGGCCATACATTCCAGGGCTATATGATCCAGCTGGAGGCTGACATGACCCAGGCATAACAAACTGCCAAGCTTAAAGGGATCTTTGCACCACAGGGCCACATTAAGGTACTTATGGTTGCTTTCCACCTCAAACACCATGGAGGCCTTGGACCAGTGTGCCGTTTGGTTCCGAAACATGATTTCTGGGGATTCCCAGAGGGAATGATCATCCAGACTGTCTCTCGTGCTGCAGGAACTCTCTGAAACTTTGTCTTTAGCTTGATCAGCCTTGCTGTTGGTCACAGGGGAAGGACCAAGCATCTCATCAATGGACTCTGTTGGCTTGATGATCTGTTTTGTCTCAGGTTGTTTGCTGCAGGTTTTCTCAGTGACAGACTTCTCCTCAACACCTGCAGTGACAGGAACTTTCTCTGGAGATTTTTCAGAAGCACTGATGGTTGTAGTTGTAGTAGGAACGACAGACGGAACACTAGCTGTAACAGAATCAACACTTTCCAAAAGACTGATCTCGGATGATGCTGATGTTAGTCTTATCTGAGGTCGTGGTGGGACTGGGGGGCGCGAGGGAGGAGGCGGAGGTGGGACACTGGGCCGTTGCAGACCCTCTCCTGTTTCACTACTGGTCTTATGTGGTGAGGGTTTGGGTGATTCTTTGGGCTGGGGCTTTAGTGGGGACTGCAGGCCTACAAGGTTTAACTTGCGGTTGAGGATGGGTGATATGGTACCAAGAGGCTTGGAGGCCAAGTTGGCCACTGTCCTTTTAGGGCTTTGGTTTACAGCGAGTAAGAAATCCTCCTTGGTGTCAATCGAACTCGTGGTACTACTGCTGGATGCACTTGATTGGCCAGGTTTGGCATCAACAATCAACTCTTCAAACTCAGAGTCCATGTCTTTGCCATCAGGTATATCAGAAAGGGTGGTGATAGGAGCTGGATCTTCCTCATAAGCTCCTGACGGTGGGATAAGCCCTGTTTCCTCCAGCTGCCCGAGCCCCTCTTGCAGAGTTCCCAGGCTTCCTGAAGATGAAGTCTGATGACGATTTGGTCTCTCGTATAATATCAACACCCTCTCTCCAGCCTGTTTCAACAGCTTGGGCACTTGAACGGAAGATGTCACTTTGACACCTATCGACAAAAGAAGACATATTTTAGACTGACAGAATTAAGATGTAGGGTTTTTAACCTTCCTACAAAGTATTACACATCTTTTAATCTTACAGTATATTTTTCTCATTCCAAGCCTTTAAACCTGCCTTACCTCCAATAGCAATGAGGCGATCACCCTTCTGCAGATCAGCCAAGGCTGCAGGGGAGTTCGCCGTTACTGTCTCTATGCTGACGTAGACTGCATCCCCCTCATAGGCAGGAACATGCCTGAAGGTCATCCCCACATTGCCACATGGCCCTTTGATAACCTCCGTCTGGAAAAAAACATGCAAACAAAGAGCCCTGAACAGTTAGAACCACCATTTACTGATGGGGTATAAAGATGCTTCTGTGATAGAAGAAACCGTTTTCAGGGTTTTTTCCCCCCTTTGTTTTAAATCGTAGTACCTCAAGTGGTATTTGTACAACTTAAAAAATTATTATTGTTTGAGCTGTCAGATAAGTCATCATGAAGACTGGTCTCACAACATCCATTGGGAATGTTCTTTCTTCATACCAGGCCCGGTGTCATGAGCGGGCCTGGGTGGGCCGGGCCCGCCCATTCACGCATCAGGCCCGTCCATGATGGGCCCAGCTCAGAAGTGTGATGTGAGAGTCATACCTCATCCACATTCATATGCATTAGAGAGAAGCTATATACAAGCAAGCTGTTTAACAACTGAATACCAGAAGAACATGGAGGTTGAGATCAGTTTGTCAAACTAAATGCAGATCTATGCAGAGTTTATATCAGTTACCCAGTCAGGTTTGAGTCATGGTTGCCAAAAACTTTAAAAGAACGACTGACTTTAGTGATGTAGTAGGTGTAAAATATTCAATAAAATGTTGTGCTGCATGACTCGCTTTATTTTTACTCTCATATGCAGCGTTATGATGCGCAAATTTACAACTGAATCACCGATATCGGCTCTAAGTGCATTGTGGGTAAAACTCGTCACCCCCCGTCCACCACCGTCATTTGAAAGACATTCTTCACCTCAAGCAAGTTGGTGGCAGAAACACACTAACTCCTTGTTTGCTAGTCGTGAATGATTATCAAGAAGAAGAAGCGCGTGTTAACTGGTAGTCATGATGTAAACATTCAGAGAAATACACACAAGAAAGGAAGTTATAAAAGTTTTTAGCAGGAGAATTTGATTGATGAAGACTACTTTGTTGGAGTACATTAACTGGACATAGAAGGATTGTTTTTGTTCGAGATGATGGCTCTGGGATGGTGAGTTACATTATTTTTCTTTCGGAGTGCATCAGGGCAGTTTAGCAGGGAGTAGCATCACAGATAAAAGCAGCAGAAAAATATCAAAAATAATCGACATGGAAGAAGCAGGGCTTGTTGTGTTTTCTGTTTGTTGTTGTTATTAACTGGTTTGCAAGCAACTCTTTACAAAAAACGGTTGTTTCGCTACGTCTCTTCATTTCCCTCCGAATCAGTGGGACTTAACCAAAGATCTTCTATGAAGGAAGATGGCTCACTCATATACACAAAGCAGGTACACAGGATGGTCTTGACAGTGGTTCAACCGCGGCTCCTTTTGGAGAACAAAAACAAACGTTCTGACCACCGATCTAGAACAGAGCGATCGTTCAGAAAAACTCCAGAACCTTCCTCAGCTAGTCCCTTTTTAAATATAAATGTGTAATATGGACATAGAGTGTCAAAAAGGGCAGTTTTGACCCAGAAATATGTAACATACTGCCAACAGGAGGTAAAAACGCTAACAGGTTAAATAAAAACTAGCCCCCCCCCCCCATCTAAATTGTCCTGACGCCGGGTCTGCTTCATACTCTGTGGAGGCCATGTCTTCCTAACTACAACTAAATATGTTCCGAGTCTTCAGGTGAAGTTAGTTTGTTAATTGTCAAGTGTTTAGTGTCTTTATTAACTTGCATGCTTTAAATATCTGGTTTTTATTGAACCTATTGAAATTTAAAGAAAAAAATGTGGATTTAAAAAACCTGACAAACAATAAAAAGCAACATTGAGTCTTGTATGTAGTTTTAAGACACCAAACCAGTGACTGAACATATAAACTGTTGCATTATTTAAAAGAGACTGTAAATTTCATTAGATTAAGCTGATCAGAAGAATCCAACGACAGTCCTTCACATCAATGTGACGAGAGATTCAAGCTGAAAGCAGTAATTCTGTGAAAGAACAAAAAGCTGCAATTAAGCCTCAAATCCAGGCTGCAGATGACCTTGTTTATACCTGCCAAACAACTACTTGTTCATGCTGGTATGAAATACACACCTGTTTCTACAATGATCAGCTGAATGCATTTTTAAGGTGGAATTAGTTACCCTTGTGGATGGAGGGATACTTCTGATTGACATAAGTGCAACAGGGTGGACACAGAGGAGAACGGAGATGGTGACGATGGAACAGGTGTTCTGGTTTAAAAGAGAAAGGAGGACCAACATGATGTGGGCAGACAGAGACAAATGACTGTAATTTCCAGGCTATAATTTGTTACAGTTCGGCTGGAAGGAAGTGATTGAGTTAGGGCCCTGAATGGCTTCAGCAGGTGGATGGCTCAAGACCACTTGTCTCAGGGTTAGTCATGATATATGTGGCTTAAGTTCTAACATCTCAGGATGACTCCACCATCTGCATGTGGAACTTTCATGGAGAGAAGCCTTCAACTGTTCAGGTACCTCCACAACAAGCCTGACTGAGAGGGAAACACAGAGATGACGTGCTGTTGGTGGTTCTATCAAACAAGTTACACAACTGTTCCTGCATTTTGTTGAAACTGCTCCAGATAATGTGAAGACAGCTGGTGTTTATAATAATAATCAGTTTTTATTTTCATGTTTTTTTGATGAGGTTAAATTAATTTTAACAGCTGTAGAGTGTAAAACAGATGTGATAAGGAGTCGATTAACAATATTCACATTATGTTGCACTGTGACCAAAATAAATTACTTTTATGTAGTTTTTCAAAAATGATCTACTAAACTAAAGTGATAAACTTCTATTTCCAATCAGCTGCTTGTAGCCAAGTGCAAATATTAATTCATAGTTAAGTTTTTCTTTGTGACGGCATGCTGGACCATCCCTTCATAGGAGCCGTTGCAGTGGAAGAAATGCATCAAGTACATCTAACTACATAGGCCATACTTTGTACAAATCACATGAAATAATTAATACAAACATATGCAAAGAAAAGCTAAATCACACTCCCTTTTGTCTCTGTCATTGTGTTTATTGTGTATTTAAAAAATAAATAAATTTGGATACAGCAACTAACATCTGAGATGTAATGTACATGTGGATCTGTGTAAAAATGTGATTAAAAGTCTGTTTGAACTGGTTTAACAACTTAACATAAAGCTACAATATTTCTGCTCAGGTAGAAGATCAGAAGTAAAAACAACTCAAAAAGCAGCCAAAATAATAAAAAAAATAAATGAATAAAACTTTAGAAAACCTGCAGAGCTACTGACCAAAAACCCGTTCAAAGAATAAAAGTACAGTGGTCCCTCAATATAATGCGACCTCGCAGTTTCGCTGATCTTTTTAGCACATTGCATTTTGATTAGTGCATTGTGTTCTGCGTTCAGATTAGTGCCTTGCGTTCTGCGTCCAGATTAGCGCATTGCGTTCTGCGTCCAGATTAGCGC
>SSNP01000049.1:1003453-1020461 GCA_006937955.1 Pachypanchax playfairii
AGCATCTCATCAATGGACTCTGTTGGCTTGATGATCTGTTTTGTCTCAGGTTGTTTGCTGCAGGTTTTCTCAGTGACAGACTTCTCCTCAACACCTGCAGTGACAGGAACTTTCTCTGGAGATTTTTCAGAAGCACTGATGGTTGTAGTTGTAGTAGGAACGACAGACGGAACACTAGCTGTAACAGAATCAACACTTTCCAAAAGACTGATCTCGGATGATGCTGATGTTAGTCTTATCTGAGGTCGTGGTGGGACTGGGGGGCGCGAGGGAGGAGGCGGAGGTGGGACACTGGGCCGTTGCAGACCCTCTCCTGTTTCACTACTGGTCTTATGTGGTGAGGGTTTGGGTGATTCTTTGGGCTGGGGCTTTAGTGGGGACTGCAGGCCTACAAGGTTTAACTTGCGGTTGAGGATGGGTGATATGGTACCAAGAGGCTTGGAGGCCAAGTTGGCCACTGTCCTTTTAGGGCTTTGGTTTACAGCGAGTAAGAAATCCTCCTTGGTGTCAATCGAACTCGTGGTACTACTGCTGGATGCACTTGATTGGCCAGGTTTGGCATCAACAATCAACTCTTCAAACTCAGAGTCCATGTCTTTGCCATCAGGTATATCAGAAAGGGTGGTGATAGGAGCTGGATCTTCCTCATAAGCTCCTGACGGTGGGATAAGCCCTGTTTCCTCCAGCTGCCCGAGCCCCTCTTGCAGAGTTCCCAGGCTTCCTGAAGATGAAGTCTGATGACGATTTGGTCTCTCGTATAATATCAACACCCTCTCTCCAGCCTGTTTCAACAGCTTGGGCACTTGAACGGAAGATGTCACTTTGACACCTATCGACAAAAGAAGACATATTTTAGACTGACAGAATTAAGATGTAGGGTTTTTAACCTTCCTACAAAGTATTACACATCTTTTAATCTTACAGTATATTTTTCTCATTCCAAGCCTTTAAACCTGCCTTACCTCCAATAGCAATGAGGCGATCACCCTTCTGCAGATCAGCCAAGGCTGCAGGGGAGTTCGCCGTTACTGTCTCTATGCTGACGTAGACTGCATCCCCCTCATAGGCAGGAACATGCCTGAAGGTCATCCCCACATTGCCACATGGCCCTTTGATAACCTCCGTCTGGAAAAAAACATGCAAACAAAGAGCCCTGAACAGTTAGAACCACCATTTACTGATGGGGTATAAAGATGCTTCTGTGATAGAAGAAACCGTTTTCAGGGTTTTTTCCCCCCTTTGTTTTAAATCGTAGTACCTCAAGTGGTATTTGTACAACTTAAAAAATTATTATTGTTTGAGCTGTCAGATAAGTCATCATGAAGACTGGTCTCACAACATCCATTGGGAATGTTCTTTCTTCATACCAGGCCCGGTGTCATGAGCGGGCCTGGGTGGGCCGGGCCCGCCCATTCACGCATCAGGCCCGTCCATGATGGGCCCAGCTCAGAAGTGTGATGTGAGAGTCATACCTCATCCACATTCATATGCATTAGAGAGAAGCTATATACAAGCAAGCTGTTTAACAACTGAATACCAGAAGAACATGGAGGTTGAGATCAGTTTGTCAAACTAAATGCAGATCTATGCAGAGTTTATATCAGTTACCCAGTCAGGTTTGAGTCATGGTTGCCAAAAACTTTAAAAGAACGACTGACTTTAGTGATGTAGTAGGTGTAAAATATTCAATAAAATGTTGTGCTGCATGACTCGCTTTATTTTTACTCTCATATGCAGCGTTATGATGCGCAAATTTACAACTGAATCACCGATATCGGCTCTAAGTGCATTGTGGGTAAAACTCGTCACCCCCCGTCCACCACCGTCATTTGAAAGACATTCTTCACCTCAAGCAAGTTGGTGGCAGAAACACACTAACTCCTTGTTTGCTAGTCGTGAATGATTATCAAGAAGAAGAAGCGCGTGTTAACTGGTAGTCATGATGTAAACATTCAGAGAAATACACACAAGAAAGGAAGTTATAAAAGTTTTTAGCAGGAGAATTTGATTGATGAAGACTACTTTGTTGGAGTACATTAACTGGACATAGAAGGATTGTTTTTGTTCGAGATGATGGCTCTGGGATGGTGAGTTACATTATTTTTCTTTCGGAGTGCATCAGGGCAGTTTAGCAGGGAGTAGCATCACAGATAAAAGCAGCAGAAAAATATCAAAAATAATCGACATGGAAGAAGCAGGGCTTGTTGTGTTTTCTGTTTGTTGTTGTTATTAACTGGTTTGCAAGCAACTCTTTACAAAAAACGGTTGTTTCGCTACGTCTCTTCATTTCCCTCCGAATCAGTGGGACTTAACCAAAGATCTTCTATGAAGGAAGATGGCTCACTCATATACACAAAGCAGGTACACAGGATGGTCTTGACAGTGGTTCAACCGCGGCTCCTTTTGGAGAACAAAAACAAACGTTCTGACCACCGATCTAGAACAGAGCGATCGTTCAGAAAAACTCCAGAACCTTCCTCAGCTAGTCCCTTTTTAAATATAAATGTGTAATATGGACATAGAGTGTCAAAAAGGGCAGTTTTGACCCAGAAATATGTAACATACTGCCAACAGGAGGTAAAAACGCTAACAGGTTAAATAAAAACTAGCCCCCCCCCCCCATCTAAATTGTCCTGACGCCGGGTCTGCTTCATACTCTGTGGAGGCCATGTCTTCCTAACTACAACTAAATATGTTCCGAGTCTTCAGGTGAAGTTAGTTTGTTAATTGTCAAGTGTTTAGTGTCTTTATTAACTTGCATGCTTTAAATATCTGGTTTTTATTGAACCTATTGAAATTTAAAGAAAAAAATGTGGATTTAAAAAACCTGACAAACAATAAAAAGCAACATTGAGTCTTGTATGTAGTTTTAAGACACCAAACCAGTGACTGAACATATAAACTGTTGCATTATTTAAAAGAGACTGTAAATTTCATTAGATTAAGCTGATCAGAAGAATCCAACGACAGTCCTTCACATCAATGTGACGAGAGATTCAAGCTGAAAGCAGTAATTCTGTGAAAGAACAAAAAGCTGCAATTAAGCCTCAAATCCAGGCTGCAGATGACCTTGTTTATACCTGCCAAACAACTACTTGTTCATGCTGGTATGAAATACACACCTGTTTCTACAATGATCAGCTGAATGCATTTTTAAGGTGGAATTAGTTACCCTTGTGGATGGAGGGATACTTCTGATTGACATAAGTGCAACAGGGTGGACACAGAGGAGAACGGAGATGGTGACGATGGAACAGGTGTTCTGGTTTAAAAGAGAAAGGAGGACCAACATGATGTGGGCAGACAGAGACAAATGACTGTAATTTCCAGGCTATAATTTGTTACAGTTCGGCTGGAAGGAAGTGATTGAGTTAGGGCCCTGAATGGCTTCAGCAGGTGGATGGCTCAAGACCACTTGTCTCAGGGTTAGTCATGATATATGTGGCTTAAGTTCTAACATCTCAGGATGACTCCACCATCTGCATGTGGAACTTTCATGGAGAGAAGCCTTCAACTGTTCAGGTACCTCCACAACAAGCCTGACTGAGAGGGAAACACAGAGATGACGTGCTGTTGGTGGTTCTATCAAACAAGTTACACAACTGTTCCTGCATTTTGTTGAAACTGCTCCAGATAATGTGAAGACAGCTGGTGTTTATAATAATAATCAGTTTTTATTTTCATGTTTTTTTGATGAGGTTAAATTAATTTTAACAGCTGTAGAGTGTAAAACAGATGTGATAAGGAGTCGATTAACAATATTCACATTATGTTGCACTGTGACCAAAATAAATTACTTTTATGTAGTTTTTCAAAAATGATCTACTAAACTAAAGTGATAAACTTCTATTTCCAATCAGCTGCTTGTAGCCAAGTGCAAATATTAATTCATAGTTAAGTTTTTCTTTGTGACGGCATGCTGGACCATCCCTTCATAGGAGCCGTTGCAGTGGAAGAAATGCATCAAGTACATCTAACTACATAGGCCATACTTTGTACAAATCACATGAAATAATTAATACAAACATATGCAAAGAAAAGCTAAATCACACTCCCTTTTGTCTCTGTCATTGTGTTTATTGTGTATTTAAAAAATAAATAAATTTGGATACAGCAACTAACATCTGAGATGTAATGTACATGTGGATCTGTGTAAAAATGTGATTAAAAGTCTGTTTGAACTGGTTTAACAACTTAACATAAAGCTACAATATTTCTGCTCAGGTAGAAGATCAGAAGTAAAAACAACTCAAAAAGCAGCCAAAATAATAAAAAAAATAAATGAATAAAACTTTAGAAAACCTGCAGAGCTACTGACCAAAAACCCGTTCAAAGAATAAAAGTACAGTGGTCCCTCAATATAATGCGACCTCGCAGTTTCGCTGATCTTTTTAGCACATTGCATTTTGATTAGTGCATTGCGTTCTGCGTCCAGATTAGCGCATTGCGTTCTGCGTCCAGATTAGCGCATTGCGTTCTGCGTCCAGATTAGTGCATTGTGTTCTGCGTCCAGATAGCGCATTGCGTTCTGCGTCCAGATTAGTGCCTTGCGTTCTGCATCCTAACAAGAGAAAAGTGTGAAAATGTCAATGCCTGTCTGAGGAAAGCGCAACAATTACTCAAGTAACTCAAATAGATTGATTATAAAGAATATTCCGAGGGATTTTCTCTGCCTCAAGGAATCGTTAATTCGATCTTAGCTCAAAAAATCCGCATTTCGCGCAGATCTTTTATTTGTTACATAACACGTTTACGTCACAGGTACGTGCCCTGCTATTGTGTCCAGCTGCACAGTGTAGCGGTTCTTCAAAAGAGTTACTCGCCGAAATCACCAAACATGGCAGACGCTGCCAAGAGCAGCGAAAAAGAGCAACAGCAAAACGAGAGAAATAAAAAGCGACAATGTACAAGGTCCCTTCACAATAAAATCATATGAAAACACCATAGAATGCAAACATTATGAGGTGGAGCTCACATATCAATTCGCACCAGTTCAGTGTGCCAAGTTTCTATCATACACACTGATACAGAATTTAAAGTTGCACAATTGACCTTTCGCCGGCCCCTCCCCAAAAATGGCTATTGTCCCACCACACATCATAGCAACCGTTACTATGCGAGTAGTTCCGGCAAACACCGACTCCAAGCAGGACAGTCCCATGTTATTTGTAAATCAGACACTGAATATCCTGATAGATTCTCTGGAGGAGTTTTTTTCTTTTCATTTCCAAAGCCGAAAACACAACATGAGCGTTGCCTACAATGCGCGGACGGCCCCCACTTCAGTTAAATGTGTCATGAACTTACGAATCATAAGTCTGCTCAAAGGTAAGGCTAACAGTTAACTACTTACCGTGTTGTCTAGATCTACTAACTGGAGGCAAAAACACAAATCAGACCAAAGTTATGATTACGAGGGATATCATTGCCATAACGTTAACCTTCTCTCTAAACTAAGTTTAATGAGCCCTTTAGCTTTAGCCAACATTAGTTAACATGTGAGCTAACGTTAGCTGCTGTTGTTGTCAGCTGTTGTTGTGTGTTGACTGTAGTGTCTCTCACTTTATTTTTCACCAGTTTACAACAAAGTCAAACATATACAGTGGAGCAAAAAAGTATTTAGTCAGCCACCAATTGTGTAAGTTCTCCCACTTAAAAAGATCAGAGAGGCCTGTAATTTTCATCATAGGTATACCTCAACTATGAGAGACAAAATGAGGAAAAAAAATCCAGAAAATCACATTGTCTGATTTTTAAAGAATTTATTTGCAAATTATGGTGGAAAATAAGTATTTGGTCACCTACAAACAAGTAAGATTTCTGGCTTTCACAGACCTGTAACTTCTTTAAGAGGCTCCTTGGTCCTCCACTCGTTACCTGTATTAATGGCACCTGTGTGAACTCGTTATCAGTATAAAAGACACCTGTCCACAACCTCAAACAGTCACGCTCCAAACTCCACTATGGCCAAGACCAAAGAGCTGTCAAAGGACACCAGAAACAAAATTGTAGACCTTCACCAGGCTGGGAAGACTGAATCTGCAATAGGTAAGCAGCTTGGTGTGAAGAAATCAACTGTGGGAGCAATTATTAGAAAATGGAAGACATACAAGACCACTGATAATCTCCCTCGATCTGGGGCTCCACGCAAGATCTCACCCCGTGGGGTCAAAATGATCACAAGAACGGTGAGCAAAAATCCCAGAACCACACGGAGGGACCTAGTGAATGACCTGCAGAGAGCTGGGACCAAAGTAACAAAGGCTACCATCAGTAACACACTACGCCGCCAGGGACTCAAATCCTGCAGTGCCAGACGTGTCCCCCTGCTGAAGCCAGGACACGTCCAGGCCCGTCTGCGGTTTGCTAGAGAGCATTTGGATGATCCAGAAGAGGATTGGGAGAACATCATATGGTCAGATGAAACCAAAATAGAACTTTTTGGTAGAAACTCAACTTGTCGTGTTTGGAGGGGAAAGAATGCTGAGTTGGATCCAAAGAACACCATACCTACTGTAAAGCATGGGGGTGGAAACATCATGCTTTGGGGCTGTTTTTCTGCAAGGGGACCAGGACGACTGATCCGTGTAAAGGAAAGAATGAATGGGGCCNTGTATCGTAAGATTTTGAGTGAAAACCTCCTTCCATCAGCAAGGGCATTGAAAATGAGACGTGGCTGGGTCTTTCAGCATGACAATGATCCCAAACACACCGCCCGGGCAACGAAGGAGTGGCTTCGTAAGAAGCATTTCAAGGTCCTGGAGTGGCCTAGCCAGTCTCCAGATCTCAACCCCATAGAAAATCTCTGGAGGGAGTTGAAAGTCCGTGTTGCCCAGCGTCAGCCCCAAAACATCACTGCTCTAGAGGAGATCTGCATGGAGGAATGGGCCAAAATACCAGCAACAGTGTGTGAAAACCTTGTGAAGACTTACAGAAAACGTTTGACCTCTGTCATTGCCAACAAAGGCTATATAACAAAGTATTGAGATTAACTTTTGTTATTGACCAAATACTTATTTTCCACCATAATTTACAAATAAATTCTTTAAAAATCAGACAATGTGATTTTCTGGATTTTTTTTCCTCATTTGTCTCTCATAGTTGAGGTATACCTATGATGAAAATTACAGGCCTCTCTGATCTTTTTAAGTGGGAGAACTTACACAATTGGTGGCTGACTAAATACTTTTTTGCCCCACTGTAGCGCCCCAACTTTAAATAATATTGTTTTTATTTTTTATGAAGCATTTTATGAACGTAGAAACTACCTCTGAGATTTAGCTTCAGACCGGCCGGTGTAAACATTAGCCTTCATAGCAGTTGTATCTTCTTCATTGTGTCTTTTTATTATGAATATATCCCTCCACTGCATACTGTAAGTCCCTCATGCGTTGACCTGGAGTATATTGTGGAGGTATTTATCCAAATGAAGTTCACTGTCTAAAGAAAAATCCCACACGAGCGCATTTCTTGTGAAAACAAAAGTCCCTGAAAGAATGGTTATTCCTGTTTGTTGGATGTTTAACTAGGACGTGGGCAGCCCACACAAACATAAATTTACCATTTTTGTGATATTTAAACACGATCCCACCTGAAAACTTGCTGATTTCTTCCAATAACATCTAACTTTGCTGGACGAGTGGCGGGCGTAGCAACAGTAACTAAGGGGGCGGGGCTCGACGAAAGGTCAATTCAAAGACAATGTTAAAGGCACAATTTAATGCACTTTTTTTATACTTAGAATGATAACCACGGTTATATTTTTTACTTTTGATTCTAAGAATGATATTTTTATTTATTTATTATGTAACTTTGTCTCAGGGAACATTAAGTTTGAAGTAATATTATTTATATTTGTTTTCATCTCGAAAATGTTAAGTCGGAAATAATTTTAGTTTTTTTCTTTTTTTAAAGAAACACAGTTACTATTTTGCATGATATGAATGCAATAAATGTATTTTATAATTAAAATTTTAAAAATCTTGTTTTCATTGTTAAGTAGTTTGTCTTTTTAATAAAATTGAACTTTAATTAACAAAAGTATGTTTTATTTGGTTACTTGATTATTCGATCGGGATATTCGATAGAATACTCGATTATTCAAATATTAAATAGCTTCAGCCCTAGTATAAAGTGTGTAATGGGATTTTACAGCCTTAAAACATCTTAAAGTAATTGTAGAAATTAAAGCTGACTAATTTGGGGATTTTGCCTATTGCGGGTTATTTTTAGAACATAACTCCTGTAATTTACTGTAATTTAATGAGGTTTCAAGGTAAAAATAAAGAAAGGGGGTTAGATTTCAAGATTTAACAAAACTGTTCATAACACTTCAATTAAAAGTGAGTTCTGATTCAATAATTATGATTTTACAAAAAATGAGGTTCTAGGGTGAAGCTTTTAGGATTAATGTTGTAAATTCACTGGGTTCACTGGCTTCTGCTGAACTTTAATAATCTGAATCAGGAAAACATTTAAAACTTGCAACATGGAACTTGGAATTGAAAAAAAAAGTTTATTATTGCAAATTATAAACATTTTGAAAATAATTTGTTTCTTTTTTTAAACACTGTGATGTTAAAAGATTTCGTAGACATCACAATGGGAGCCAATACTGGTCCACGAAGTCGCCATTGTGTCTGTTTGCCGTTATAAACAGTTATCTGGGGCAGCAGGAGCTCAAACTGTAGTGTGAAGCACAAGATGAATGTATGATGTAAAGTTTGGCAGACGAGTGAGGAAATGCATCATGACAAAATTTAGAGACAAAAAACTTTAAGCTGATTTAGTCATTTTATCTCATTTTCATCAAAGGTTTAATGAAACTGTACAGATTAAACGCTGCTGTGGGTAAAGTGTAAAAGGTTATGACTCAACCAAATGGCTTACTGTGAAGGTAAGCTGTATTGGCTCTCTGAAGGCTGTATATAACGAAAGGAGATGCAAAATACAGGGATATTAAGCAGGATATTGAAACTGGAAGAAGACATTAATCCAAATTTGATCTGATAACCCAAGACGTCTAATATGAGGTGTCACACTGAACTGAGCATTGAATTATTCCTTCTGACATGAACGGTGCAACATTAATGTGCCTGGGTAGCTGAAAAGGTTTTCCCAGTAAAATAGGGTCACATAATACACCATAACACCGTTATAAAATATTAGGTGGTTAAAAAGGTGCAAACTGAGATATAAATGTCTGATGTAGCAGCATTCAGAAGGAAACGCTGTGTTTACAAACCATTTCAAACTGGTGCACAGACCAGATACCAGACTCAGACCCAGAGGTCGTACCCCCCCATACACACATCCCAAACAAACAGCTGATACAGGTGTAGCCGTTTTCAGACAGAAGTTTCAGAATATTTACGAACAATTCCATCTGGTCTTTAACTGGAGTTGTATTTTCAAATACACCACTTTTTCATGGAACGTTGCTTTTTGGCTGCTTTCACACAGAAAGAAATGTTCCGAAAGGATCCTGGCGTAATTTCATTCCAGTGGCGGGCGTACATGTCATTTCCCCAAACAAAAGGAGCTGCCACCAGGTATACTTGGAACTACTCACAGTGCTCGGCTTTCTGATGTGGACGATTTTGCGCACATGGATACACTTACGCGTGTTTTGGCTCGTGCTTTTGTCGGGGGGGAATCACATGTTCTTATACACTAACGTTCATGTGAGATACTTCATCAATGTGAGCGTTCACAGTGCCCCCCCACCCATCCTTGTTACTAGTTTTAAAAGGGTTTAGACTTCCAACAAAACAAAATATTCAACAGAAAGTACAAGAAAACTGATGAAAACATGATGTAATTCTGTTGCGCCGAAGGTTTCAACCTAAAACACTTTGCTGTGTTGCTGATGTTACAGTTTCAGACCTGCCAACATAGTCAAAAAAAAATTTGAGTACCACTTGGGTTGCGCAGCTTTTTCTTGCAGAATTTTGCGACTCCACTCATGTGAGTTCACGGTTCACTGTCTGGAAATTGATTATATATATAAAAAACAATAGAACTTATATTTTTTATTACTATACCTTTAATGAAGAAAACAGACAGAAATTTGATTTTTGTCAATGATGTTAAGAAAGAAGACTATTTATTATTACTATTACTATTTATCTTTGCCCTCCCTTCTCTGTTAATACACTATATTACCAAAAGTATTGGCTCACCCATTCAAATGATCAGAATCAGGTGTTCTAATCACTTGGCCTGGCCACAGGTGTATAAAGTCAAGCACTCAGGCATGCAGACTGTGAAGCAAGACATTTGTGAAAGAATGGGCCGCTCTCAGGAGCTCAGTGAATTCCAGCGTGGAACTGTCATAGGATGCCACCTGTGCAACAAATCCAGTCGTGAAATTTTCTCGCTCCTAAATATTCCACAGTCAACTGTCAGCTCTATTATAACAAAATGGAAGCGTTTGGGAACAACAGCAACTCAGCCACGAAGTGGTAGACCACGTAAAGTGACGGAGAGGGGTCAGCGGATGCTGAAGCGCATAGTGCAAAGAGGTCGCCGACTTTCTGCACAGTCAATTGCTACAGAGCTACAAACTTCATGTGACCTTCAGATTAGCCCAAGTACAGTACGCAGAGAGCTTCATGGAATGGGTTTCCATGGCCGAGCAGCTGCAGCCAAGCCACACATCACCAAGTGCAATGCAAAGCATCGGATGCAATGGTGTAAAGCACGCCGCCACTGGCCTCTAGAGCAGTGGAGACGCGTTCTCTGGAGTGATGAATCACGCTTTTCCATTTGGCAATCTGATGGACGAGTCTGGGTTTGGAGGTTGCCAGGAGAACGGTACATTTCAGACTACATTGTGTCGACTGTGAAATTTGGTGGAGGAGGAATTATGGTGTGGGGTTGTTTTTCAGGAGCTGGGCTTGGCCCCTTAGTTCCAGTGAAAGGAACTTTGAATGCTTCAGGATACCAAAGCAAGAGAATTTACCTTTTTAAATGCCAGAACAGCAGCGAGTAGAGAACCGGAGGATGGAGAGAAGGAGAGGGCAGCAGGACACAGGACGAAGCGGGGAGACGGAGGCGGGGTGTTACGCTATAGTTCAGGCAGACTTTGTTTTCTCTGCTTTTGTGTGATGATTGGCTGAAACTTCTTCACCACGCTCCAGTATTTCTTTTTACAGAACTCACATGTGCGCAGCTTTTAGCATAGTTTAGAGGGGCGAGTCGTACCAGCGTATTTAGATGCCAAATTGGGTACTTGCTACATAAAATGCGTACAGATTGGCAGGTCTGCAGTTTACTTCCTGGGTTTTCTAGCTCTTGTGGTTCTTTTAATCTCCACAAATCCAACTGCAGAAACTCTGAGTCGTGTGTGAACTGCAAACATGCTCCTTTGCTGCATGTGTCACATTATTCCTCCATGAATCCATCTCATGTTGATTCAGTGAAATAAGTCTGTTACACCTGAGAGATAAACACACTGGATTCAGTCACTGGAATATAAATACAGATCTGGAGATTTAAAGAGCTTTCATGATACATTTCTCTTTGTATAAACAGCCACATGCTAATGCTACGGTCACATGTCCTATAAAATCTGGAGGTCATAGACATTCATAGAGGAGGTCACTGTTTCCTAAAGCTGTTTTAGGAAGTTGGTAAGAGCAACTAGTGACATCCTTGAGAAAATGAGGTGATTCCTGCCATATGCTTACAGTGGGGCAAAAAAGTATTTAGTCAGCCACCAATTGTGTAAGTTCTCCCACTAAAAAGATCATAGAGGCCTGTAATTTTCATCATAGGTATACCTCAACTATGAGAGACAAAATGAGGAAAAAAAATCCAGAAAATCACATTGTCTGATTTTTAAAGAATTTATTTGCAAATTATGGTGGAAAATAAGTATTTGGTCAATAACAAACAAGTAAGATTTCTGGCTTTCACAGACCTGTAACTTCTTTAAGAGGCTCCTCGGTCCTCCACTCGTTACCTGTATTAATGGCACCTGTGTGAACTCGTTATCAGTATAAAAGACACCTGTCCACAACCTCAAACAGTCACGCTTCAAACTCCACTATGGCCAAGACCAAAGAGCTGTCAAAGGACACCAGAAACAAAATTGTAGACCTTCACCAGGCTGGGAAGACTGAATCTGCAATAGGTAAGCAGCTTGGTGTGAAGAAATCAACTGTGGGAGCAATTATTAGAAAATGGAAGACATACAAGACCACTGATAATCTCCCTCGATCTGGGGCTCCACGCAAGATCTCACCCCGTGGGGTCAAAATAATCACAAGAACGGTGAGCAAAAATCCCCGAACCACACGGAGGGACCTAGTGAATGACCTGCAGAGAGCTGGGACCAAAGTAACAAAGGCTACCATCAGTAACACACTACGCCGCCAGGGACTCAAATCCTGCAGTGCCAGACGTGTCCCCCTGCTGAAGCCAGGACACGTCCAGGCCCGTCTGCGGTTTGCTAGAGAGCATTTGGATGATCCAGAAGAGGATTGGGAGAACATCATATGGTCAGATGAAACCAAAATAGAACTTTTTGGTAGAAACTCAACTTGTCGTGTTTGGAGGGGAAAGAATGCTGAGTTGGATCCAAAGAACACCATACCTACTGTAAAGCATGGGGGTGGAAACATCATGCTTTGGGGCTGTTTTTCTGCAAGGGGACCAGGACGACTGATCCGTGTAAAGGAAAGAATGAATGGGGCCGTGTATCGTAAGATTTTGAGTGAAAACCTCCTTCCATCAGCAAGGGCATTGAAAATGAGACGTGGCTGGGTCTTTCAGCATGACAATGATCCCAAACACACCGCCCGGGCAACGAAGGAGTGGCTTCGTAAGAAGCATTTCAAGGTCCTGGAGTGGCCTAGCCAGTCTCCAGATCTCAACCCCATAGAAAATCTCTGGAGGGAGTTGAAAGTCCGTGTTGCCCAGCGTCAGCCCCAAAACATCACTGCTCTAGAGGAGATCTGCATGGAGGAATGTACCAAAATACCAGCAACAGTGTGTGAAAACCTTGTGAAGACTTACAGAAAACGTTTGACCTCTGTCATTGCCAACAAAGGCTATATAACAAAGTATTGAGATTAACTTTTGTTATTGACCAAATACTTATTTTACACCATAATTTGCAAATAAATTCTTTAAAAATCAGACAATGTGATTTTCTGGATTTTTTTTCCTCATTTTGTCTCTCATAGTTGAGGTATACCTATGATGAAAATTACAGGCCTCTCTGATCTTTTTAAGTGGGAGAACTTACACAATTGGTGGCTGACTAAATACTTTTTTGCCCCACTGTATGTTCTTCATAAGGGTCCCTTAAAACCTTCCTACAGTCTACTGACGGCCATTTTCCAACAATCGTTATCAAAATGTGTTCGCACCGCACCCCACGTGCAACTCACATCCATCTCAAGTCAGCAGTAGGATGATCCAACAACTATTGGCCCGTTTTGTCAGGGAATGAGTGGCAGCAGGATGAAGAAGAAGAAGATCTGGTGGTTGTAGCTGCTCCTTTCAGGAGAGGAGATGGTGACCCTGGTGGGTGCAGCTATGGATCCAGAGGCAAGACCTCTATAACCAAAGACTGTTCCATGAGCTGGATCATGAGTAGACATGCAGACTACATGAAGTACCTCCAGATGGACCATAACACCTTTGCTGAGGTGTTGCATCGTGCTGCTCTAATCATCATAAATGGTGATGAGTGTAATTTCGTGGAAGCAACAGTAGGTTGTTCCTTAGATCTTCACCCGACGTTCAGACGAAGGTTTTCATGGTGTGTTTGTAAAAAAAATCTTAGACCAGACCATCGACCTGGCCATGAATGCTGGATTCTTAGAAGACTGATTTAAGGAGGTGGTAAGTGGTTCAAAACTCATTCGTAGGGTGTCTGCAGCCGTTCATACGGGTCATGTGTCTTCTTTCTGTTTCAGCATACAAGTTTATACGTATGTATATGTAGGTGTATCTTATACTCTCATTGGCGCTGCACAGTGGCTGCCTCGGGGCATGAGAGTAAAAATAAGTCTCCAAAAGAAATTTCACTGCATATCGTACTTGTATGATTGTGTATGTGACAAATAAAGAAACTTTGAACACAGCTGCTGATGTAAAACCAAACCAGAGATGATCTCTAGTTAAATTTCTTCTGTTAAGTTTAAACCAGTAATTGATCTGCAAATCTAACGATGGTTGTAATTCACATATTTAACTTAAAAATCTATAAATCATGTAACTAATCTATAATTTAAGTATTAAAATCTGTCATAGTCTAATAAAAACGTGACACACGAGTCTTTTCTGGTGCTTTTTCCAAACCTGCAGAGTTTAATTGTTGCGTGGTGTTGCCTGCTCTCCGGGCTGAGCAGCAGTGACGGCACTAACCTTGTTAACATTGACTAAGACAACAAGCAGCTCCTGGCTTCTCGTCTCTAAGCAGGAGAGCCAAACAGAGCACGTAGCGACCTGCACTGGCCAGATGTAAATGGAGCAATTCACCATCCATTTTGGCAAATCCAGCCTCTCTTTTATCTGTGCCACCACAGAGAACAAATGAAAGGTTAATATGTTCAAATTGCAGCTATCACTGCTTTAAAGTTCTTTACCTTTGGGACAGAAAGGCAGACTGGTCTTCCTTTGATCCCTAAAAGAAAACACGTCATGATAAAAGACCTGCTTCTTGTTTTGTTTTGCACTTTGACATGTTACCAGCTTCGAGGTACAAACAAACGAATCTCACATCCAGCATGAGAAGTACAGCACTTAAAATTTAAATACAAAATTAAACCTAAGAATTATTTTCAGCAATATGCAGAATATTTAAATTTAAAATACACTAAATCTGTAAACAATCTGATAATAAAAAAACACTCTAGCTTGAGTCAGACTTTCAATCACAGACTGAAATACTCTGGATGTGAGTATAATATAAATCCTGGAGTAGAGACAAAGACCACTGGCTGGAGGCGCGTCTAGAACTGCGTCTCCTGTTGCTTGGCTGAACGTCCCTCTGGTCTCCGCCGGGTCTGCCGGGGTGCTTCTGAGATGGAGAGGTTGGGATGAGCAAATTCTTTTTCCTGTCACTGCACTGCTTGGTAATTTAATGTAATACCACATGTCAGATCGATTTGTGTATGGTTATAGGGTACCAGTCGCTGCAAGGCAACTACACAGCAATTCCCTGCCACATCCAATTAGCAGCTCTGGTGGTGATCTGGAGGGGGGGGGGGGGAGGACTGCAGGAACAGTATCTGCACAGGTGTTTACACTCGCTGGATGTTCTCAGATACGACATCATAAGAAGTTACAGCATGAAGTCTCTAACTTGAAAATAATCCCATCATGCAACACAACGAATGGAGCTTTATTATACAGTGATCGACGGTTATATACACAAACTGCTGGACACGTTCCTGCATCATAGAGAATCCATACGCTTTTATGCACAGCGCCGATGGATATATGAACAAAACATCTGGAGGTTTCATACATGCATCACACTAAATCTCTCTGTTTCTTACTAGTTACATGACTGTAAACCTCTGCTGGTGTTCTCACACACACCGTCGCTGTTAGGTGTGGAACTAGCTGCTCTGGTGTTACACACGCGTGTCTGGCTGAAGCTGTCAGACGCCAAAAAATAATCACCGATTTCTTCAGTGTGAAATAGTGTCACATGTAACATTTATTCTAGTTTTTATTACCTGATCATGAGTTATTAATATTTGATATAGAAAAAAGTTCTGTTCTGTTACTAACTGTAACTTAATCTGTGTCGTTACCGTCGTGTCCATGCGCGCGTGTATCTGGTACATCTGTTTACTTATAGTGTCATAGTGGATCCTCTCTACGAGTATATAACTCCCTCTGTTTGAGAGTTTTATTCTCCTAATATATTGTAATTGTTTTATTACATCATTTCTGATTATCTGTTATTAATACTGAACACTGCTGCACGTGTTTACAGTCCAAATAACCACCGATGGATAAATGAACACAACGCTTATATACACTAAACTGCTGGACACCGAGGTCGTGCATATAACCGGCGACCACTGTATCAGTGTTGTGTTTTAGCCTTGACTCTACGGGTCTGGGGTTATTTTAGAAGTGTTTCCTTCATCCAAAAACAAGTAAAATATTAATTTTAAAAAATTTAATTAAACAAAGAACTGCAGTAATAACATCTCATTATGAAATAAGGTGTTAATTTATACTATTGCAGCATTTTTCATCAGGGCAGCATAAATCATCAGAACACCACTTCCTGCTGAGACCTGAATTACTGAAGTTATTTAGTGTAATATAGGAGGACCAGAGACGTCCAGAGTGTCTCATATGAAGATGTTTTTCAGTGAGTTTCCACTTAGACAAGTTTCATAACAGCTTAAAGTTTTAAAAGTTATTTAGTACTGCTTTAAATAACTCAGAAATATTGGGATAATTTCCCACATCCATGAGTGCTCCTCACTCTTAACTTTTCACAATAAAAGAACCTATTTATATATGAGAAGTAAATAACTGGCTGCTTGATGCAGCCACAGTGAGCAGGTCTTCGCTGAGTGTTGGGTTACACTTGTGTTTGTTGTGAGGCTCAATCTGAATTTTCAAGTTGCTTTTTAATGACAGGAAGCAGCTTTCAAAAGCTCAAAGAACAAAGGTGTTGCTATGGAGACCATGGAAAACAAAAAGGTGTTTTGACTAATTTGCACTTGAATGGACAGCGACATCGGTTTGGTTTGGTCGCCCCCTCGGTTCTCTTTTCTAACACTGTCATTGTCCAACCTTTGGAAAATAATGATCCGCCATGATTGTTACATCCTTGTTGATAAAATGAAGAGTACAGTCTCAACTAAAAGCACTTCCCAGAACGAAGCAGGAAGCAATTTCCGACTTGATATGTTATCAAGTTGGCATTTTGGTTTCTTCTGCTTTGAGCTCTGCTGCTTCCTGCCATAAAAACACTGAGACAGTTTCAACCCCCCCCCCCCCCCCCCCCCCCCCCCCCCCCCCC
>SSNP01000049.1:1020471-1044465 GCA_006937955.1 Pachypanchax playfairii
CCCCCCCCCCCCCCCCCCCCGAGCCCTCCAAGTCAAGTGACCGCTTGACCACGTAACATTTACTTCACATTTATTTAACATTTGCACATTTTGTCAGCTAATTTAAGCCCAGAAGTAAACAAGTCTGCAGGTGTTGATGCTTCTCTGACATCCCAGTGAAACACTGCAGCTCCAAACATCCCACACTCGTCTCACAGGAAGTCCAACAAAAATACACCACAATCATGTGTATGTTTGTTCAGAAACCGCATAAAATTTGGTGGTAACCATCACGTTAAACCATCCTGACGTAGCAGAGGAAAACCAGACAAATCCATTCCAGCTGTCTGATGCTCGTAGATAGAAGGAAAGTCAGTAATTTTATAAATCAGAAGTCTGGATCATCTCTGCGTAAGTTAAACGTCCCAGCAGCTTGTTAATCCTACATGAACTTACTGATGGGTACAGAATCAAAAGGTCAAACATGAGACTAATCAAATGAACTGTAAATACAACTCAGATGGCTGGTTCATGCTCTAATTATGTCCTTTGAATGTCCTCATACTGTCGTGTGATTCAAACTCCAAATTAAATTTAACAATCTGGTTTTTAGTTCATGTAAACACAGAAACTGGAGGACGTCTGTGATTTGAATTATTTACCACCATCAATGCAATAAAATACACTCATGAGCCACAACATTATGGCCACCTGCCTGATACCAAGGTACTAGTTCACCCCTGAATTTTAAAGGTCCTGTATCATGTAAAATCAGCTGTTTGGATCTTTTAACCATGTTGTGATGTCATTTCCTTATTAAACCCTCTCAGAGTGGTTTTTGGTTTAATACACACGTTTCTCAGTAATCCTCCTGAATCCTGCGCTCTGATCAGCTGCTCCTCTCTCTCCTGGAAAACAACTGATTGTAACATAGTGATGTAATAATGTTACACCAGGACCTGCCGGCCTGTCCGTGCTGCTCCTGCAGATTAAACACACACACCCCGAGCTGCCAGAGTCTGAAGCAAGACACTAAACACCACCGTTTGTAGTATTTTACCTTCTATAAATGTCTCAGTGAAAATGTGCATTTAGCTGTGAGAGTTACAGGAATTTATTCAACATTTTATTCAGGCAGCTTGAGGGGCAGCACTCAGGAAGGGGGGCCTGAAGAAGAGAGGGGATTTTAGGTAAACCGAGTGTTTTACTTCCTGGTTGGAGAATATCATTTACATTTCAGGACAAACGCAGACTATATAACACCAAATGTAAAATGTTATCATATATGTCTATCCAGATGTTGAAAGATGTTAAATAAAAGGATACTGGACTCAACCAAGCCTCTGATAGTCAGCAGCAGGTATTTTAGATCACACTGCATGAAGCAGCTGCACAGATTAAAAACAACAGAAAATGTAAAACACACATCAACTTAAAAAAATGTTGTTCATAACACAGAATTCTCTGAGGGGCAGAGAGAAAGTTAAATTACATGTTAGTGTTTTAGAGTAAGAATTTCTCTTGTATTTATCTTAAAAGGATGCAGTAACACTGAGGCTTGTCTCCTTCATCCTACACTGTGTTTTGGAACATGACCAGTGTGAAACCCTGATGTCCAGGTATTACAAGCGTCCACTTTAACTCTCATCAACAACTAACAAGTCATTTCATGTCAGATGAGCGAGCATGCCTAAAGGATGAGAAGAAAACATCCTAAATGGAAACAGCAACACATCAGTAATATGGCTGTGCCTCTGCTGGTCATGCACATGTCGGCTGGTCTATTGAGTTTCCTCAGAGGTGAATTGATCACTAGAGGAGCGATTAGAAACAAACAGCTTGTGGGACCAACCTCTCATGTCTTTAATCTGCTTTTCTCCATACAGCCGGTCACCGTCAAACCGAATCCGAACAGGTCATTTAAGTGACACAGCAAAAAGGAAACAGTTGATAAAAGAGTCACCTGCTCCAATTCAATAAGAGTTTTACCAAAATAAAGGTAACGCGCTGCTTTAGGTGAGCTCTGATGATGAGCTACATGTGCCTGTTGACAATTAAAAAGATAAAAGAATAATCAGTCTAGTTTACAGATAAAAGCTTCTCTAACAGAGTGAAGCCAAAAGACAAAGCTGAAACACTATTTACAATAAACTCATTCAGAATTAAACACACTGTAAAACTGATTTTATCTTTACAGTCCATTTATAACAAAAACTGAATAAAAGTAGAAAAAACATTTGATTTGTTTGAGGTTGAAACACTAGATGATACAGTGTAAGTGTGTGTGTCATATCATCATGTTGATGTATTCAGGGATTTCTCATTGTTTGGACATGCCCAAAATCTTGTCTCCGCCTTTCTGTCATAGACTCCGCCCACATAAAGTATCTCTGTGAATGCCCACTAATGTAATAAGGAAAAGCAGAAAACCAGAACAACAATGTGGTTTATAGTTATTTATAGTTGTAGTTTATATCATATTTACTTATCTGAGTATCTTTGTCTGAAAACTGGAGACATTAAACTTCAGCCATGTGCTGAAAGGTTCTGGAGTCATCATCGGGGAACAGAGCAACATCAAAAGAGCAAGAAGAAGAAACAACAGAAAAATAAATAAAAGTTTGTTTTATTCTGTTATGAAGAAGCTTGTGAATGTGGAAGGAATGAAGAGTCCCTGTAGAGATACACTGTGTGTGTGTGTGTGTGTGTGTGTGTGTGTGTGTGTGTGTGTGTGTGTGTGTGTGTGTGTGTGTGTGTGTGTGGGTTTGTATTTCTGACCTCCTGGGGACCCGTTTCCTGACTTTTACTATCTTTCTGGGGTCCGAGGGTTCTTGTGGGGACCGAAGCCTGGTCCCCATGAGGGGGACTCCCCTTTTTAGGGTTAGGGGTTAGGTTTATAGGTATGGTGTGAATAGAGTTTTAGTTAGTCTTAGGGTTAGTTATAGATCAGTAATGGTTAAGGTTAGGAAAAGGGTTTGGGTTAGGTATAAATCTAGTTACTAAAATCAATGGAAGTCAATGGACGGTCCCCATAAGGATAACAAAACACACTTGTGTGTGTGTGTGTGTGTGTGTGTGTGTGTGTGTGTGTGTGTGTGTGTGTGGGTTTGTATTTCTGACCTCCTGGGGACCCGTTTCCTGACTTTTACTATCTTTCTGGGGTCCGAGGGTTCTTGTGGGGACCGAAGCCTGGTCCCCATGAGGGGGACTCCCCTTTTTAGGGTTAGGGGTTAGGTTTATAGGTATGGTGTGAATAGAGTTTTAGTTAGTCTTAGGGTTAGTTATAGATCAGTAATGGTTAAGGTTAGGAAAAGGGTTTGGGTTAGGTATAAATCTAGTTACTAAAATCAATGGAAGTCAATGGACGGTCCCCATAAGGATAACAAGATACACTGTGTGTGTGTGTGTGTGTGTGTGTGTGTGTGTGTGTGTGTGTGTGTGTGTGTGTGTGTGGGTTTGTATTTCTGACCTCCTGGGGACCCGTTTCCTGACTTTTACTATCTTTCTGGGGTCCGAGGGTTCTTGTGGGGACCGAAGCCTGGTCCCCATGAGGGGGACTCCCCTTTTTAGGGTTAGGGGTTAGGTTTATAGGTATGGTGTGAATAGAGTTTTAGTTAGTCTTAGGGTTAGTTATAGATCAGTAATGGTTAAGGTTAGGAAAAGGGTTTGGGTTAGGTATAAATCTAGTTACTAAAATCAATGGAAGTCAATGGACGGTCCCCATAAGGATAACAAAACACACTTGAGTGTGTGTGTGTGTGTGTGTGTGTGTGTGTGGGTTTGTATTTCTGACCTCCTGGGGACCCGTTTCCTGAGTTTTACTATCTTTCTGGGGTCCGAGGGTTCTTGTGGGGACCGAAGCCTGGTCCCCATGAGGGGGACTCCCCTTTTTAGGGTTAGGGGTTAGGTTTATAGGTATGGTGTGAATAGAGTTTTAGTTAGTCTTAGGGTTAGTTATAGATCAGTAATGGTTAAGGTTAGGAAAAGGGTTTGGGTTAGGTATAAATCTAGTTACTAAAATCAATGGAAGTCAATGGACGGTCCCCATAAGGATAACAAAACACACTTGTGTGTGTGTGTGTGTGTGTGTGTGTGTGTGTGTGTGTGGGTTTGTATTTCTGACCTCCTGGGGACCCGTTTCCTGACTTTTACTATCTTTCTGGGGTCCGAGGGTTCTTGTGGGGACCGAAGCCTGGTCCCCATGAGGGGGACTCCCCTTTTTAGGGTTAGGGGTTAGGTTTATAGGTATGGTGTGAATAGAGTTTTAGTTAGTCTTAGGGTTAGTTATAGATCAGTAATGGTTAAGGTTAGGAAAAGGGTTTGGGTTAGGTATAAATCTAGTTACTAAAATCAATGGAAGTCAATGGACGGTCCCCATAAGGATAACAAAACACACTTGTGTGTGTGTGTGTGTGTGTGTGTGTGTGTGTGTGTGTGGGTTTGTATTTCTGACCTCCTGGGGACCCGTTTCCTGACTTTTACTATCTTTCTGGGGTCCGAGGGTTCTTGTGGGGACCGAAGCCTGGTCCCCATGAGGGGGACTCCCCTTTTTAGGGTTAGGGGTTAGGTTTATAGGTATGGTGTGAATAGAGTTTTAGTTAGTCTTAGGGTTAGTTATAGATCAGTAATGGTTAAGGTTAGGAAAAGGGTTTGGGTTAGGTATAAATCTAGTTACTAAAATCAATGGAAGTCAATGGACGGTCCCCATAAGGATAACAAAACACACTTGTGTGTGTGTGTGTGTGTGTGTGTGTGTGTGTGTGTGTGTGTGTGTGTGTGTGTGTGTGTGTAGAAGCTCTGACATTGTAAATGAAAACTGATAAGAGATATTGTCAGATATTGTCAGGTCTATGTGACAGCTGAGGACAAAGCTCTCGAGATGAAACAACAATCTGACCAGCAGCCTGAGACGCAGCAGCAGCAGGATCAACTGAAGTTTAAACATTCTGAGGCAGAATGTTTTTATCTTTAACCAATAATAAACCTACATCATGAAACAACTTTCACTAATCCAGCTCAGACCTCTCTGCTGTTCAAACTGTTTTACTTAAACAGAGTGGGAGAATCTTATAAAGACCCACTTTGATCATCTTTTGAACTATTTTAAAGCATCTCAGTGTCTTTAAATAAATGCATAGCAGCAGTAACTCATTAATAATTCACCTCTGTGCTCTTGGTGGAACCGTTGATGCAGAGGATCCCTCCATTGCTGAGAGCTCTCTGTTTATGCTAGCACTACTGCTAGCTTATAGCTAGCGGAGCAGGAGCTTGTGGCCCCACCCAGTGGATTTTCTACATCATAAATCCAGTCGGTTTTAGACGCATTTTAGCATCTGCTACTGATTCACAGTGATTTGAATGTTGAAACACTCAGAAATATAATTTTGAGCTTAATTTATTTAAGATACGTCCTCTGGCATCAGTAACATGCCACAAGAACATGTTAACATGAAAAACATACCAGGCCCGGTGTCATGAGCCGGGCCCGCCCATTCACACATCAGGTCCATCCATGATGGACCCAGCTTAGAAGTGTGATGTGAGAGTCATACCTCATCCACATTCATATGCATTAGAGAGAAGCTATATACAAGCAAGCTGTTTAACAACTGAATACCAGAAGAACATGGAGGTTGAGATCAGTTTGTCAAACTAATGCCGCTTTTCCACCGACAGAACACGGTGCGGCTCGGTTCACTTCAGCCCCCTGCGGACCCTTTTCCACCACCCTTCTCAGGTCTTAACCGCGTCTAACCCAGCCTCTTTTTTCAGACCACCTCCTCGGTGGTCCGAAGCGGCCCAAAGCGGGCCCACACGCCCACCTGTCTATTGGTCCAGTAAACTGCTACCAGTGACATGACTACCTACGTAGTGGTAGCCCCTGATTGGCCCGGCTGTGTGTGGTGTTCACGTGGTGTGATATAGAAGTGCTCCCGCAAAAGGCTTTAAAAAAAACTCCCAGCAACCATACAAATATTTTATTTTAAAATACAATTGATTTTGGATAATGGCGACTTCCTCCACAAGAACCAAAAATCAAACCAACCAAAATGAACCACAGACAGAGTGCAAAGTACAAAAACACACGTATATCCGCCATTTTTGTTGTTGTTTCACACGCTGTGACGTCGCGGACAAAGACTTTTGAGCGCCACTTTTCATAGCCAGGTGGGCACGCCCATACCCCCACTTACGTCCGCTTTATGTTTCCACTGCCTCAAGCGAGTTGATCCGCGCTATACTGTACCGCTCTCAAGCGCGCCGTGCTGATTTGTCGGTGGAAAAGGGGCATAAATGCAGATCTATGCAGAGTTTTTATCAGTTACCCAGTCAGGTTTGAGTCATGGTTGCCAAAAACTTTAAAAGAACTGTGCTTGAGTATTTACGGTATTAGGTAACCCAAAATGTTGCCTGCTGCTCTGCCAGCTATTGGCTGGTAGATGTAAACAAAATGCCAACGTCGTGCACGTCAAAATTAATATTTCATAATATTTTACTTCAAATATAATTTTTAAAGGAAATGCTGTATTTATACATTCTACAACCCTCTAAACACCCCGTGGAGGTGTTATTTTATTAAAAATAAAGCTTTTAATGAAAATATTCCATTTTGTATCTTTAAACACAATTTCATTTAAAAACAATCCAACTTTTAAGATGAGATTTGAAATTCTTTGCTGTTTGTATAAACAGCATCATGTTAAGGTATAAAGCTGATGTCAGCGCCACACTATCAGAGAAGCTGATGACTGTGTCAGATTAGGTTTCACGCTGTAACTTGATTCAAACATGAGAACGTGCTGTTTTCCTTTAGCTGTCATGACCTGTGTCGTGTTATCAACATGCAGGTGGCAGCAGCTTGTTGCTGATCTGTGCTGCTTTGGCTCTGTTACACAAAGAGTCTGAGTAAATTTAGACACAGTCTGAGACTCATTTAGACGTTTCAGTTATTTCTGTCTAATGTTGATTGTTATTAGATGAAACTGTAATTTCTTTTTTGTTCTTACTGATACCGGCAGCTCCGTGTTCTTCATATGTCTGAATTCTGAAGCTCTGAGGAGCTTCACGGCAGTTACAGCATTAAACTCATATCATCATGTTTCATCAGTAACATATTTATCAGAGTTACAGTCAATAACAAAGTTCAGCTGCTTTCAGGGACAACTGGACAAATATTTATCTCAACATCAGACACTTAAAGGTACAATATTGAATATTTTGATAAAAAGCAATATTTATAACAAAATAATACCTCCACGGGATGTTTAGAGGGTTGTAGAAAATACAGCATTTCCTTTAAAATTATATTTGAAGTAAAATATTATAAAATATTAATTTTGACAGGCCCGACGTTGGCATTTTGTTTACATCTATCAGCCAATAGCTGGCAGAGCAGCGGGCACCATTTTGGGTTGCCTAATACCGTAAATAATCCAGCACAGTGAGGCTGGTACTGTGGAGTCTGCAGGTCAAGCAGCTGGAAGCACCGGGGACATCTGGTGATTATATACATTATTTACTTGCCATTGCTGGGTTTCACAAGACGTTGCGTTGACGTCACCAAATGCAGATGGGGGTCAGGAAGTAACCGCCGCTGCACAGAACCCTGCTGAACTCTGCTGATTCGGCTTAAAAATGCCCAAAATCTGTGCGGTCTACGGTTGTTGCAACCGCTCTAATCGAGACAAACGTTTTTTTCATGTCTCAAAAGTCATGTGCCACAAAGGTCTTAATTTTAAAAAACTTACCGAAAGAAGACGGCAGAAATGGATCACTTATCTCCGGCTAAAAACAAGAGGCGCAGAAACGGACAATGCTAGAGTTTGCAGCGATCACTTTCTAAAAGGTTTAATAAAAGGGTTTAATAAATGTTCTAGTGTTTTAGTGAACATTTACTAAGAAACACATCTACAAAAATGGCAGATAAACAAGTTTTTCTCTGGCCACAAACCACGTTTTTATGGGGGGTTCTGTGGATCTCTGTGAATGGTTGAACTACATTATAGAAATATATATAGAGAAATTACTTAAAATCAAACAAATCTAATAGAAATTTGGATTTAAAAAGGCATAATAAGGTATTTACATGAAGATATTAGCACATAAACACACTCGTTATTAGCATTAGCAATATTATTATTATCACGAATTAAAAGTAGCACAACTCACGACTTACCCGTGCAAAAACAAGACGACAGCCATTTAAAGCTTCTCTGGATCCTAAATCGTTGACCCAAACTGATACAAAATAGTTGTAGACTTCCAGGCTTTTGAAGACTTTCATTTGATTTGCTGTGTAAAAAGACGTGTGCAGGACGAGATAGTTTGTTATGTCGATAGCTTCAATACAGGGTAAATCCTCCAGACTGTATTTAAAGTCTGATCTTTTTAAACTATACGGGTCATAACCTAAATGAAGATATATTTTTTCACGATACCGCATCTGTGCTAGTCCATTTAAAGTCTTACTATAGTCGCTTTCCGGCGTCGCGCTGTGTTGTTGTGGCCAAGTGAAACACTTCCTGACCCCCATTTGAGTTTCGCGCGGCTTCCGAGTCACGTGAGTGAAACCCAGTAATTGCTGATTCATCTGGGGTTTCCCATGTGACGAGCAAGTTCTGTGTGAAAACGGTTTTATTAGCAGCTAGCTAACGCGGAGCTACATGTTGGTAAAGTGGAGGAGCTTTGGGTCACTTGTTCGACTGGAAGACACACCAGGAGGATTTTATTGCTTTTTTATTTTATTGGATAAGTGAGACATGCAGGATGGTGTGTGGGGAGGACAGAGGATCTTAAGAGGGACTGTAGGAAGTTTTGGAGCCGCGGAACAACTATGAACTCATTGCCACGAACTGAATCGATGACTGAGCTACAAACAGGTAGGAGCTGCTTTTATCTGAGTCAGTGTGTGATCAGCGGGACTGGAGAGCATGATTAGTGAACTGAACTCATGATATTTTATTGTCCTGCTTGGATCGGAGATCAGAGTGGGTTTGGTGAGGAATATTGGTCAACCTCAGCATCGGAGCGCGGGGGGGGCGGTTTACGAGATTGGTACTCAGATGGCTGAAGACTTTGTGCTGTGTTATACTGTTCATATTCCATATACCACCTTTAAGTAGTTCAATAGGGTCAAGCCATGTGATGTAGAACACTTCCTGTTCGGTTGTTCATGTGGTCAAAACTAGTTAGTGGAAAAAATCCTTAACTCCATCGTCTCAATTCAAAACACTCCAAGCGACCCATCAACAAGACCTGGTCATGAGCAGGTGGACTGGACCTTGTGTTTTTAGGGTGGACGCAGTGAGGGACACACCGTGGTTGGACTGTTCAGGCCGTTACATGGAAACATTCTGGCAAACAGTCAACTGGAGTTAACTCATTAACTAGTCCTTGTTCTGTTATGTTTTATTACAAATAATAACTTAATTTAGTTATTTAATCTAAACAGTTTTATCAGTAAAAATTATTGTGTTAAATTATTTTAAAAGTGACCAGGACTTATTATTTGTTATTTGCTCTT
Source organism: Pachypanchax playfairii (assembly GCA_006937955.1). NCBI lineage: Eukaryota > Metazoa > Chordata > Actinopteri > Cyprinodontiformes > Aplocheilidae > Pachypanchax > Pachypanchax playfairii. Next base: position 1,029,974 of record SSNP01000049.1, read on the forward strand.
AAACATTCAGTTCAGGAGGATCAGAGCTGAAAATGGGACAGTTTAATAAACATTTTAAAAAGAGTCACTTAGATATCATCATTAGTTCAATAATTATTTATAAAAATCAATATCTATATTTATATCACTCCCAAAATCTGATTGACAAGGAAAGTTCATCCATATCTGTTCAGAATTGTTACGAGTTTCTATATTAAATGAAACTAATGCTACTAAGAATAATAATAAATACACAGAAGAATTATTATTTGATCAGAGATAACTAGAACAGGAAGCTCCAGTTAATGTCTCCACCGCCAACAATCTGTGAGGTCAGGTGCGTGTTTGAGTACAACACTTTGTCTTGGGGCAACAGCTGACAGACTGCGGTGTTGAAGCGTTATTTGCTTAATGACGCTGCTGCCAGCAGGAGGCAGTTATAATAAGAAAGAACAGGAGCTGCTGTGTTGACGTGTGTCGTTCATGTTTCTGACCTTTAGCAGATTATTACAATAAACTATTTACTAAAGTTAATGTCTCACCACAGTCTCATCAGTTCTTGTATATTTGTGTTTGTTCTCTCTGGACTGACTTCAGGCTCTGAGACATTCACAACATCAAGTACAACATTCAGACTCATGCAGCACAAATCAACCACACGTACAACCAGCGCAGTTACACAACAAGATATTGAGCCGTTGATATGTACATGCACATACAAACCCTTCAGTCAAGCTGTCAGCAGGCATCAACGCTGAGGGCCAACAATGGAATCAACATGGCAGATGTGCAAACACGACTGACGTGCTCCACCCAAACCTCAACTAGCAGGAACCAGCCAGAAGAAAGTAACGAGCTCATCGCCTCCATCTCTCCTCCACACAATCAGCTTGAAAACAAGAAGTTATTCAGAGTTTCTGGATTGAAGTTTTAACTTTTAACAAAATGCAAATGTCTCTCAGAGAAAAAGAAATGTCAATAAAAAACCTGTTCAGCGTTTATTGCTAGCTGATGGTTGTTCTATAGACCCGACATGTGACCCGACATGTGACCCGACTCAAATCTTAACAGAAGGAAGTGCAAATGGAACTTGAATAGGACAGCTGGGTGGGAGTTACTTTGTTGGGTTTGACTTTAGGCACCGTAAAACAAAAACAAATGTTGGGTTTTTTTTTATATTAAAAATGTGTATTAAGAGTAATAAATTTAGCATGTTTATACAAGTTAAAAACTTTCTGCCCACATTTAGAAATGTTTTATAAATTTCTTTCAGAAATCATTAATAAAAGTACATTTATATTTACAACATTTGCCAGCAGTAAATGGACAAGAGGTGAGCTACAACCATAACAGGTCACATGTCCATCACATGTCCTTTCCAGTCGTTCTTCCCCCGAGAAAGAGAACAGAATCCCCGGCGCTCCAAAGCAGCTTCTTGACCGCCGACTCCGCCCCCCTCCACAGTACCAGCCTCGCTATTACAGACTATTCACTGTATTAGGAAACCCAATGGTGCCAACAACTCTGCTCGCTATTGGCTGGTAGATGTAAACAAAGTCATGCCTGTCAAAATAAACTATTTTTTAATATTTATATCAAATATAATTGTTAAAGGAAATGCTGTATTTTTATTCTACACCCCTCTAAACACCACGTGGAGGTATTATGTTGTTAGAAATATTACTTTTTATGAAAATATTCCATATTCCACCTTTAAGAACGGTTGTCTCTTTTCCACCAGTCGTAACATCCTGCTAACATCACAACTAGGAGGTGATAATTCACCAAGTAATTTTCCACACAAGATGCATTTTTCAGCAAATCTGCTACACAAAATAACTTACTTCATCCTTTGTTTTTTCATAGTTGTTTTATTTTGAAAGGACAGGTGAGTTACACCTTTACTGCCAGAATACATTCACTAAACAGGTGAACATGAAGTAACAAATATTTCTAACTAGAAACATTAGTAAATGTAGATGTAAATAAATTAATAATTGATACTTTATTGATCCTCTCGGGGAAATTATTTTCTGTATTTGATCCATCTCTGAGGAGCAGAGGTTGCCATCTGTACGGTGACCGGGGGCAGGGATTTGGGGGGCCTGCAGGGATCAATCCAATCACTTCTATTAGGCCACAATCCTCCACACTGTGTCCCAACAACCTCTGTTCCATCTACAGAGTCTTCTAACAGCTGAATGTGGTAATAAATGCGCCACAATTATTATGTTTAAAGAAAAATCAAATAATTACTTTCAACTTTGCTTTTCAAATGTAATTTCATGGGTGTTTCTAACAACTACAAACATTTTCAAACTTCCATCATGGGTGTAACCGAGTACATTCAGCAGCACCGGGTACACATCTAAAAATAAAAGTCCTGTTATACAACACTTGTGGTTCCAACAAACAGGGTTTCACATTAAGACCTTTTCATTTATTACACAGAACATTGTTCAGCAAACAGTCAATTAACCCATAAAGACGACACCTCAACAACAAACATGTACGTCTCAATGAACTGAAAGGCACAAAGAAGTCCTAAGAATGGAGTTCCTAAAGGTCTGATCCATCAGCACCACTTCATAAACCACTGAAACAACGGAGAGTTTCCAGTGTGCACGTTCACAATCTGTGATCCTTGAAAAACCAGAGCATACAATGAATAAAACCAGAGAATGTGTTTAAATGAAGGAAGCTATTTGTATACATAAGATGAGCTACTGTTTTCACAAGGCCAGTAATGAAAGTTCATATCTGGAAATCATCAAGGGAAAAGTGAAGAGAAAAATGGTGAATTGACCTTTCCCAGATGGTATAGCCTTTAATCCTTACTACGGTGTCCTGCTGGGGACATGCAGACTGGAGAGGTCTGATAAATCAGGCTCAAATGTCACCGTGAATCTGCATTTATATGTGTGTATTAACAAAAAAGGAAAACAAGAGCTTTGAAGTGGCTCCACTTGGAACAGGCTGTGCTGACGGCTAAAATGCTCGAGTGGCGAGATCGAAGGGTTCTGAAATTCATCACTTCCTACAGCGCTGCCTGCGCTGTTACCTGAACGGAGCTGGCCTGGTTCGGTCAGTCCTGATGAGCCTTTTATTAACCTGCTAAACGGGTTTAAAGCTTTGCAACAACAAATTGCTGTAAGGAGTCAAAAAACATAAAAATACTCGTGTCTTCTTTAAAATCCTAAAAGTGAAATTTCTAAGGGAGAAATTTAGTCTCATAAGATTCTTTTTAGACAATGAAATTATAACACTGAATTTTATTCTGTATAATTATATTTATGAATTTGTTTTTAATTTAAATTTGCCAGCAAAAAAAAAATCACCTGCAGAAATAAAAAGTCAGTGTTTCATGTTTCATATAAATAAAAACAAAAATCTATAAAATCCTTGAACTTAAAGGAAAGAAACACATTACATACAGTGGGGCAAAAAAGTATTTAGTCAGCCACCAATTGTGTAAGTTCTCCCACTTAAAAAGATCAGAGAGGCCTGTAATTTTCATCATAGGTATACCTCAACTATGAGAGACAAAATGAGGAAAAAAAATCCAGAAAATCACATTGTCTGATTTTTAAAGAATTTATTTGCAAATTATGGTGGAAAATAAGTATTTGGTCAATAACAAAAGTTAATCTCAATACTTTGTTATATAGCCTTTGTTGGCAATGACAGAGGTCAAATGTTTTCTGTAAGTCTTCACAAGGTTTTCACACACTGTTGCTGGTATTTTGGCCCATTCCTCCATGCAGATCTCCTCTAGAGCAGTGATGTTTTGGGGCTGACGCTGGGCAACACGGACTTTCAACTCCCTCCAGAGATTTTCTATGGGGTTGCGATCTGGAGACTGGCTAGGCCACTCCAGGACCTTGAAATGCTTCTTACGAAGCCACTCCTTCGTTGCCCGGGTGGTGTGTTTGGGATCATTGTCATGCTGAAAGACCCAGCCACGTCTCATTTTCAATGCCCTTGCTGATGGAAGGAGGTTTTCACTCAAAATCTTACGATACATGGCCCCATTCATTCTTTCCTTTACACGGATCAGTCGTCCTGGTCCCCTTGCAGAAAAACAGCCCCAAAGCATGATGTTTCCACCCCCATGCTTTACAGTAGGTATGGTGTTCTTTGGATCCAACTCAGCATTCTTTCCCCTCCAAACACGACAAGTTGAGTTTCTACCAAAAAGTTCTATTTTGGTTTCATCTGACCATATGATGTTCTCCCAATCCTCTTCTGGATCATCCAAATGCTCTCTAGCAAACCGCAGACGGGCCTGGACGTGTCCTGGCTTCAGCAGGGGGACACGTCTGGCACTGCAGGATTTGAGTCCCTGGCGGCGTAGTGTGTTACTGATGGTAGCCTTTGTTACTTTGGTCCCAGCTCTCTGCAGGTCATTCACTAGGTCCCTCCGTGTGGTTCTGGGATTTTTGCTCACCGTTCTTGTGATCATTTTGACCCCACGGGGTGAGATCTTGCGTGGAGCCCCAGATCGAGGGAGATTATCAGTGGTCTTGTATGTCTTCCATTTTCTAATAATTGCTCCCACAGTTGATTTCTTCACACCAAGCTGCTTACCTATTGCAGATTCAGTCTTCCCAGCCTGGTGAAGGTCTACAATTTTGTTTCTGGTGTCCTTTGACAGCTCTTTGGTCTTGGCCATAGTGGAGTTTGGAGCGTGACTGTTTGAGGTTGTGGACAGGTGTCTTTTATACTGATAACGAGTTCACACAGGTGCCATTAATACAGGTAACGAGTGGAGGACCGAGGAGCCTCTTAAAGAAGTTACAGGTCTGTGAAAGCCAGAAATCTTACTTGTTTGTAGGTGACCAAATACTTATTTTCCACCATAATTTGCAAATAAATTCTTTAAAAATCAGACAATGTGATTTTCTGGATTTTTTTTCCTCATTTTGTCTCTCATAGTTGAGGTATACCTATGATGAAAATTACAGGCCTCTCTGATCTTTTTAAGTGGGAGAACTTACACAATTGGTGGCTGACTAAATACTTTTTTGCCCCACTGTAGATGTGGAAAGTCTCCTGCAGCAATGATCTAAGATCATCAACACATGATGTTGACACAGAAATAAACACTGAATAATTAAAACACGAGCAGCAGAACCATCATGTCTCATAGAAGAAGAAGAAGAACATGTCAGTGTTTCTGGAATTAAAAGCTGGATTGTTCCTGGAATTCTGATACGATCTACTTGTAGTTCAGGTCACGTGTCATGAAGTGAATCTACCACATCCCACAGATGTTTCAGTCCCTCCAGCTCAAAGGTCGGGAAAGTTCTTCACCACAGAGATGAAAGCTGAGACAGTAACTACAGACCATCCAGAACCAGTCCAGATCAACAGACAGCAAGTCTGAATCATACAGATTCATCTTCATTTATTCTATTCAAGCTGCAATAACATAATGAAACTCTGAAAACACTCCAGATCTCCAGTTATAAATCATAAATCAGACTCACGTTCCTCCAAAACTCTCCATAACTTCTCAACAGTAAAGTGATAAAATCTCAGTTTGGATCCAGATCACAGAAGGTTCCACAGCATCATAACCGGGTCAGAAGACAACATTCAAAACACTCCTGATTGAGTTACTGAGGGATTAGCAGCTGAAACAGATTTTATTTATTGATCTGATCTGAAACAGTGACGGCGATTCAAAACTCATTTAGAAAAGGAGGTTCTATGTGACATTAGACTGAACGCTGCTAAAGACACAAACACCTCAAGTTTACTTATTGACCCGATAGTAATCAATTATATATACAAATCACTGATCTAGTACATGACTGGCCTTCCATAACAAACAGGGTTACAAATAACTGCACGGATAAAAGATCAATTTACAGCCCGATCAACCAGTCATCTGAGAGACCGGTGAGACGGACAGTTTCTAACCGGTTTCTCTGCTGTCGACTGCGTGGAGACTACACGTGCACGTATGATGCTCTAACTCCTATTCTACATGTCTAACCACACAACAAACAATCAAACAAGACCATGAGTCAAAATGCAAAAAAGAAAATGATACCGTCACTTAATTTGAGGAAGGTTCATATGAAGAGACTGTTTATCCACATCTGGACAAATTACCAGCTGGAAAAAACAAAAACAGTAAATCTGCATCAAATTCATGAAAAGAAATGACTTGAACTGCTTTTTCTTTTCTGTAAACCACATACTGGAGGCTTCAGAGCAAAACTGTAAACCCCTTCGGTGAAGCCAGAGAGTCCAAACAGCTTACGCATATAGAAGGCCCTAAATACACCATTTATGTTCCACTCACAGTCCTTTCTAAAGCCAGGCCTAAAACACTGCAGCATGAGAAGACCAAGATGAAACTGGGAGGGCCTGAACCTGGTTACAGAGGTAGTCACAGAGCTGAGAGCTGAGCTGGTGAGTAAGTGTGAAGTCAGAGCAGCATGTGTAATGTAATTTTCAAGAAGCCTAACTGACAATTTTAGCTGAATTATTTCGCTGAATGAGATAAAGGAAGCAGAACTAGCTACGCTCAGCTGAAAAGGCTCAAATCAGCTGAATTATCCTGCTGAATTAGCTTAAAAAAGCTGAATGAGCTAAATACAGCTTAAAAATTGGTGAAAGTCTTGTAAAGATGTTTAACTCATTCAGTGCCATAGACGTCTTTAGACAAAATAAACTATTAAAAGTACTTTTTTACTGTTTATTTTTTACTTTCATAGTAGTAAAACATAGTTGAGATGTTGAATGAATCATTGAAACATGAAATATTTACATTAAAGTCACTGATCTGCTTGAAAAACCTCTTTACACAAAACATTTTATCTCAGCTTTTAGTCCTGAAACGTGTGGATTTTCATAAAAGTTCCTCTTTTGTACTGCAGATTACTAAATAACAGAAAGAGGTAGAAACATTTTTTGTTTTGCTGCTGAAAGAAGAAAGACTAAATTTTGTGCTGATGGTTTCAGAATTCACACAGTCATCAGAGAAAATATTATGTGGATCTTCAAAAATCAGTAAAAATGCTAAATATCTCTGGCACTGAAGGGGGTTAGAAATCTGAAAGTGGACCTGAATGAGTTAATGAGTTGAAGACGTGACGTGAAGCTGTCAATATTAGCTGAATTCTTTCATCGAATAGCTTAAGATAGCCTAAATTAGAAATGTAAGCTGTCACTCTGTTCATCTGTAGTCAAACATTGACACGTTTTTTTTACCAGCAAAACACAAAAAGTAAAATGGCCCCAGAAAAAAATTCACTGGCAACAAGAACGACCCAAAACTGCAACCAGACGTCTGCCACGCCTCACTGGAAAAGAAAAACTGTGGTCTGATTACAAGCATGAAAGGGAGCTAAAACCACAATGTGACATACATCAACCCTGTGTGAGTCAGGAACGTTCCAGCCTGCTTGTTCACGCAGATGCAGAATCCATCAACAGCTTTTCAAAAGAAACACAGTGAACAGGACTTTATCAGAAACATCCCAACTCGGGTCTCCACACATGACTGAGTGGGTCTTTACTGAATGACAAAAACATCCAGGTGTCAAGAAATAAAATAATCAACAGCAACTTATCTCATATCATCATCATCATCATCAATTTATTTATAAAGCACATGGAGAAATTTAAAAGCAAATAAAAGGATCTTAAATTTAATCCGAAAGCGGATTGGCAGCCAGTGCAGATTAGCCAGTACAGGGGTGATATGTTGCTTCAAAGTAGTCCCAGTTAAAAATCGTGCAGCAGCATTTTGTACTAACTGGAGACGAACTATTGCAGATGAAGGAGCACCATATAACAGAGAGTTGGCGTAATCAAGGCTTGATGTCACAAACGCATGGATGACTGAGTGAAGATCTTTTCTCCTCAAAATGTTCCTTTTGATATCATCAGAACTGATAAACACGGACATACACAATGTTTTTTGTAACTTTATTAAAATATAAGTGAAAACTCTATAAAGCAGGAACATACAGTCCTGTTCTATAAATGTATAAACTACGTTTAACACAACAGAACAGAAAACAGTAGCTACATACAGGAAGTTGGTGAGATGTGATATCTCATCGCCCCCTGCTGGACAAGACAGTAACTCTTCCAAAAATCCTTTAACATCATTTCAGAAAACAGAACAAAGTTATTATGCTGAGACATGAATAATCTTTGAGCCACTGCAAATGTCATTCAAAAGTGTGTGTGGAACATAGTGGCACTGAGCCTTGCTGGAGCCTCAGCCAGTAATTAGGCCTGACATTTCACTCTAAAACGGTCATTAGTCACTTCCAAACAAGCATGATGTGATAACTGTAATATCTCTAAATTGCAGCAATTAGAAAAGGTTTGCTGCAGGGGCCTGAAGATTTTCTTTGCTGCTCAAAATGTCAACAATGGGACAATTACATCAGTGTAAGGAGGATGAAAATGAGCTGGTATTAATGTGTCAATATGAGAAGGTGACCAATATGGAGGAGAACATGTGCTACATATCAGCGTGTGAGAGGTTTGATTAGTCCACCTCAACATTACACCTCATCCAAAAACTCAGATCAACAGAGAAGTGAGAAGAAATAAAAGGGTTTACACAAGTTCTTAAAATGGATCTGCAGTCTGACAGAACGCGTGTTCTGGTGGTGAAGCAGCGCCCTCTGCTGGTTTGGACAAACACTGCAGTAGATCAATTATCTTTCAATAATACCACCTTAACACGATGACAAAAATAAGAGCTACATTTAAGTTCCTTTAAAATAAGTTGCAAAGTAGTTTTTATTTTTAGAGACATATTTTTTTGGAAAAAGAAGCTGATGTGAATGAACAAGTTGATCCCAGAGATGAAGGAGCTTCTAAAATCAGTGATCATGGCCAGATTTTAAAGTGAAGCTCCATCACATGTTAACTTTGACCACAGAACCTTTGTAGCTGCTGGTTCTCCTCCACACAGAGAGAAAATTAAACTACTATCTACAACCCACAAAGTCAGTCAGGTGTGAAGTCAGGTCATGTGACAGGAAAAAGCTTCTTCCTCACTGAAGCATGGGGGTTTGTATGGAACATCTAATGTGCAGCTTCCAGTTTTTACAAATAAAAAATAAAATATATATATGCATATTTATTTTCCTGCACATTTAAGAGTGCATGAATGCACTTCTGTATTAAAAGAGTGAGTTTTAAGTGAAGAACCGACCTGTTTGATGGAGCTGCGGGTCTTCTCCTTCCACTGGTGGCTGCTCAGCTCCAGGGTGCAGTGAACATATGTGTCTCTGTCGTACGAGCCCAGGATGAACAGCCTGGAGGAACATGGGAGGATAAAATACTACTACACATCAACATCACAACAAAAACCCAGTTAATAAGTGTGTAACATTTCATTATATCATCCTGCATGACTCACACTGAAATCCTCACGTTCTTTATTTAAATAACTAATTAAATCCATAAAATATTTATTAAAATTAAATTATCTGGAGGAACATGTTTTTATTTGTATTTTGTGTTGCAGTGCTGTCAACCTGTCCAGGGTGATTTTAAGCTGAGTGGGGAAAGGGATGAGATCATTTTCAGATATTTTTGTCCTTCACATCATCAGGGTTTCTTCTCATTTCTGATTTTCCAAAAAATCCACTGCCAACTTGTCAGGAAATACAATCAGCTATGGAAAATATTTCAGTCAAATCAGTCAAAGACGGGACGATGCTTCCGTTTATTTTGTCTCTTTGTTGCATACAGAATGAAAGATTTGTGCATGCTGCCCCCTGCTGGATATTTATAGTATTTTTGTCTCAAACACACTGAACACACCCTCCAAACACACACACACCTCATACAGGAGGAAGGATAAGAGCAGTGAGTGGATGATTATAATGGGCAGAGCTCATTATTTATAGATGAGTCTGATCTGATCATTTGTGGTCTATAAAACACACCCATTGTGAACTCTCTCTCTCTCTCTCTCTCTCTCTCTCTCACACACACACACACACGCGCGTGCCTCTCAACAGGAATGAGCTGTGGTTCATTGATCCCACTCTTTCATAAATTAAATGTTAAACATTCAGTTTAAGAACAGATGTTAGCGGGTCTGTCTCAGAAAACAGTGTCAGTTAGATGGACTGTGGTCTGTCCACTGCAGTGGACTCGGACATCTTTGTTTCTGGAAGTTTTTATATTAAAACAAACTAGAAAAATTGCATTTCCTGTGGAAATGTAGAGTGAATGCTGAGAGCGAAGAAATGAGTTAAACGTAGCTGTAAGAGCTTAAATGATCTGAATTAATTAATCAGCTTAAGTCTGCTAAAGATTTAGGCAGAGTTAAAGTTTTCAAGAAGGCAAAGTGACAATATTAGCTGAATTATCCGCACTGCCTCATCCAGCCCATGGCGTGTCGGGCTGCCACAGCCTCCGTTACCCTCGGCCTCTGGAACTGTCAGTCCGCAGTTAACAAAACAGAGTTCATCAGTTCTCTGCCGCACCTCTCCGATATACAGGTCCTAGCCCTGACCGAGACCTGGATCCGTCCTGACAACACAGCAACACCGGCTGCCCTCTCTTCTCATGCAGAATTCACACACACTCCTCGTCCTGCTGGGCGAGGAGGCGGTACAGGCATCCTGATTTCCAAAATGTGGAAATTTTCTTCCTTGCAAACCACTACTACCTGCTCCTCATTCGAATTTCATGCATTACGAATCTCTAAGCCCGTCGCTGCTTATGTTTTGGTTATTTACCGCCCTCCGGGAGGCAACATGGAGCAATTTATGGACGAACTGGACACAATCCTATCCGACATTCCAGATGATAACTCCCCTTTAATAGTTATGGGCGACATGAACATTCATATTGATAAAACGCAAGCTCATAACTTTCTGGCCCTGGTCCACTCCTTCAATCTCAATCTGGTCCAGACTCCCCCAACACACAGAGCTGGCAACACACTCGACCTGGTACTGACCAGAAACTGCACTGCAGGTAACGTGCAAGTCACACCGCTGCACCTCTCAGACCACTTCCTGATTAAATTCTGCATCTCCATCCCTTACGTACCTAACGCAAAAGTAAAGACTGTCTCCTACCGCAGAAACCTTCAATCTCTCACTCCCTCGCAGCTATCGGAGCATGTCTGCTCCTCCCTCCCTTCCTACTCGGTGCTCTCAACTCTGCCTGTAAATGACGCAACAGAGACGCTCTGCTCCTCACTAGCTTCTTCTCTGGACGAAGTCTGCCCTCGTGTGTCAAAGCTGGCCGCCCGGCAGCGTCCTAGTCCGTGGCTCACAGACACTCTGAGGGATCACAGAGCTGGTCTGAGAGCAGCTGAAAGGAAATGGCGCAAATCCAAAAATCTCTCTGACTTGTCCGAATACCAGCAAATGCTCTCTAGCTTCACATCCTGCTTAAAGGCTGCCAAGATAGCTTTTTATCAAAACAAAATCCAAAATGCTCCTAGCATGGGAAAACTATTCAAGACATTCAATACTCTTATCCGTCCTCCACCTGCTCAGCCACCCACCGGGCTGACTGCAGACATGTTCGCCACCTACTTCACCGACAAAATCGCCTCCATTAAAAATCAGTTTTCTGAGCCTGACAATCCCAGTCTGGTCCATCCTTCCTCCGGTCAATCGCTCTGCTCCTTCCGCTTACTGAATGAGGACGAAGTCTCCCGACTCGTAGTGGAATCTAATCCAACCACGTGTCCTCTGGATCCGATTCCTACGGATATCCTGCTGAGCATTCTTCCTGCTGTCAAACCTGCAATAACCCACATTATAAACTCTTCCATGAAAACTGGCATCTTTCCTTCAGTTTTCAAGCAAGCCACTGTCACTCCGCTGCTGAAAAAACCGTCGCTCGACCCGGCCCAGGTAGGAAACTACCGGCCAGTCTCGCTCCTACCGTTCATGTCCAAGATCCTAGAGCGAGCCGTTTTCACTCAAGTCTCACAGTTCCTCCACGACAACGACCTACTTGATCCTTATCAATCAGGCTTTAAGCGAGGCCATTCCACTGAAACCGCTCTTCTCTCAGTTGCAGAGTCACTACGGGTTGCCAGATCGGCTGGTCTCTCCTCAGTACTCGTACTCCTTGACCTGTCTGCTGCTTTTGACACCGTCAACCACCTCGTTCTCCTCTCGACGCTATCTAAGCTTGGCATCTCGGGACCGGTCCTCTCGTGGTTCACCTCGTACCTTGCGGAAAGATCTTTCAGAGTCTCGTGGCATGGACAGATGTCCAGTCTGCATGAGCTGGCGACGGGTGTCCCGCAGGGCTCGGTCCTTGGTCCTCTCCTCTTCTCTTTATACACCACCTCATTAGGCGAGATCATTCGCTCCCATGGCTTCTCATACCATTGCTACGCTGACGACACTCAGCTCCTCCTCTCGTTCCCTCCAGACGATACATCCGTCTCAGTGCGGATATCTGCTTGCCTCTCAGATATCTCGGCGTGGATGAGGGATCGCCACCTTCAGCTTAATCTGTCCAAAACTGACCTCATTGTCTGTCCTGCCAGTAACTCCTTACCTCCTCAGATAAGCGTGTTCACGCGTGCATCACGCTGTTCCCCAAAACCTCCGCCAGAAACCTTGGTGTCGTACTGGACAACCAGCTGTCCTTCAAAGAGCAGGTTAACTCCGTAGCTCGCTCATGTCGATTCGCGCTTTACAACATCAGGAAAATCAGAGCCTTCCTCACAGACCACACCACACAGCTTCTGGTCCAGGCCCTGGTCTTGTCCCGGATCGACTACTGCAACTCATTGCTGGCCGGTCTTCCGGCGTCCTCGGTTAAACCTCTGCAGATGATTCAGAACGCAGCAGCACGTTTGGTCTTCAACCAGCCCAAGAGGGCTCATGTCACTCCGCTGCTCATTTCCCTGCACTGGCTTCCAGTTGCAGCACGCATCAAATACAAAGCTCTGCTTCTGGCTTACCAGACTCTAACACACACAGCTCCTACCTACCTTCACTCCTTCATCCAAACCTACATTCCCACACGTCAGCTACGCTCAGCCGCTGAAAGACGCCTAGCGCTTCCACCACAACGTGGCATGAGATCATGTTCCAAACTCTTCTCCTCTGTTGTCCCCCGATGGTGGAATGACCTACCAAACTCGGTCCGATCCTCAGAGTCTGCAGCTACTTTTAAGAGCAGACTTAAGACTCACCTCTTTAAAGAACACTTTCAGTCTTAATGTAGGAGTGATTTATGATTTATGATATCGATTTGAGAATTTATCTCTCACAAAAAAAAAAAAAAAAAAAAAAAAAAAATTGATACACTTGATGTATCAGCGTCGGAATTAAACTGGACTCCAAACAGTCCGCCTCCTTATATTTTTTTTCCTTCTCTTTGAATTCTTCCTTGTATGTTCTCTCAATGTAAGTCGCTTTGGATAAAAGCGTCTGCTAAATGACAGTAGTAGTAGTAGTAATTATTTAACTGAATGAAGTAAAGGAAGCTAAACTAGCTAAGTGCAACTGAAAAGGATCAAATAAGCTGAATTATCCTGCTGAATGAGCTTAAAGAAGCTGAATGAGCTAAATACAGTTTAAAAAGCTTAAATGCGCTGAATTAAGTAGTAAAAGTCTTGTATGTTTAAGCAGACGTTTACAAGACATGAAGCTTCTTAAGGGTGGAAGTACACAGCATATAAATGGAAGGTCCGAAGGTTTAAAAAAATGAAGACAGAAAGATAAAATGTTGTGAAAAAGTAGATATACTGTATTTTAGTCTGAACTAGAAAGTTCCTGTCGAAACATTTTAGTTTTTTTATATATATACTTTATTAATCCCTCTTGGAAAAATTCAGGCTCTGCAACTGACCCACCCTCATTTCTGAGGAGCAGAGGGCAGCCATTATGTACTGCGCCTGGGGGGCAGTTGCAGGTTCAGTATCTTGCCCAAGGATACTTCGACACATAGTCTGTCAGGACCAGGGATCGAACGAGAGGCAATCTCCCTCCCCACTAGGCCGCCCACTTTGAGGAAGATTCCTCGAAGTGTTGTACTCCACACAACACTTCAACATCTTCGTTACAGTAACTCTTACTCCGTTCTCCAGCCACAAACCAAACTTCGCACTGTGGGAGACCGGGCCTTTTAAGCTACTGCCTCATATTTGTGGAATGAACTCCCAGAATCACTGAGAGAACCACAAGGTGTGGAGTCCTTTAAAAACCAACTGAAAACCTTTTTATTTAAACAGGCCTTTTAGGACTTCTAATGAGGTTTATAGTGTTACTGTATTGCTGCTATTTTAATCTGTTTTAACCTGCTTAGAACTTATAAATGTCTTAAAGGTCCCATATTATGAAAAATTGACTTTTTCTGGGATTTGGGGTGTTATTATGTGTCTGTGGTGCATATGCACACATACAAAGTTGGAAAAAAAAAAAAAGCACCCCTGCTGTTTTGCGTGAGATAGGGGTTTCTGAATTGGTCCTGCTTCCAGTCCAGTGCTATTCTAAATTGTCCCAGCTTTCTATGTCACAAGCCGGGGGGGGGGGGGG
>SSNP01000049.1:1044475-1089848 GCA_006937955.1 Pachypanchax playfairii
GGGGGGGGGGGGGGGGGTGTTGTGCTCTGATGGGGTTCACACACCCTCCGAGAACTTTCTCCACCCACCAGGTACAGCAGTAACTTCCTCAGACACCCGCAATTCTGTTACCAATTCAAAACCACTGGTTCAGATTAGGAAACGCACCACTCAACATGTTCTGTTGTTGTTTGCTGTTCAGAAGAACACAAAACACTTCATCAGGTACCAGATGAAGAGGACAGAAGAGCAGCATGGGTTAAATTTATTTATGATAGTAGTGTGCCTGTTACAGTTGAAAAAAACAACCGGAGCTTAGCTGCTGCTATTGAAGAGCTAACACCGTTACCGGAGCCGAGCTGCTGCTAAGAAGAACCGGAGCAGAGGTGCGGCTGAGCCGAGCTGCTGCTAAGAAGAACCGAAGCAGAGGCGCGGCTGAGCCGAGCTGCTGCCAATGAAGAGCTAACACCGTTACCAGAACCAAGCTGCTGCTAATGAAGAGCTAACACTGTTACTGGAACCAAGCTGCTGCTAATGAAGAGCTAACACCGTTACCAGAACCAAGCTGCTGCTAATGAAGAGCTAACACCATTACCAGAACCAAGCTGCTGCTAATGAAGAGCTAACACCGTTACCAGAACCAAGCTGCTGCTAATGAAGAGCTAACACCGTTACCAGAACCAAGCTGCTGCTAATGAAGAGCTAACACCGTTACCAGAACCAAGCTGCTGCTAATGAAGAGCTAACACTGTTACTGGAACCAAGCTGCTGCTAAGAAGAACAGAAGCCGAGCTGCTGCTTAGTCAAGCTGTTCCTACAGAAGAACTAACACCGTTCCATCTCTTTCTGGGTCAAACTGGTAAGCTTGAAGAACTGCCTCTCTACCAGACGCAGCAAAACAACACAGATACATGAGTAAACGTCAGACTAACCTTTCAATAACGTGCTGTTGGAGTCTTTAGGCTCAAAGTTCCTCAGTCCAAAGTTTTTTTTAAATCACATTTTAACTCCATTTCTTGGCACTGCAACATTTGTTTATCATTAATTGTAGTTTAATCAGCTGTTTGTTTACCAGCACTGCTAAAATATCAGATGTCTCACGAAGGTACAGGGAACAGAGATGGGTGGGGCTTACATATGATAGTTCAAGTCTAGTGGCCAAATCGATCAATTTGATGTGTCGGTCCTGTGAGCTCCACAGCTGACTGCAGTGATCATGTGACATCATTATCATCATGTTGACTGTTAATGAATATATTAACAGAAAATTCACCAAAATTGTAGCATAATTTCTCCATAAACTCAGTGTTGTACAGTCAGCAAATGGTCAATGATGTGTGAAGTATTTCTTGTAGTAGTATTAGTAGTAGTTGTATTTATTTTGTATCACATCACAAGTTATTTATAAACTGAGTAACAGAAAAGTAGAACCAGTTTATCCAAAGCTTCATAGTTGTTGTAAAACACCCCCTTGCAAAGACACAACTGTCCTCTGTTAGTGGGTCCTTAGCAAATTTCCATTGTCTTAAAGCTGGGGGGGGGGGGGGGGGGGGGGGTCAGGAGAAAATACAACTTAAGGGATCCTAGTGTTAAAAAGTACATCCGCACACTTTTCAGTTTCTTGCTGAAACCAGTGCTGACAACATTGACCGAGAGCTAACATTAGCAATACCTGACTTGATTGTCAGTGTCTCAGCAGCATTGATGATACTGTACAGCAGATATCGGGGGGGGGGAGTCAGGTGGAAGGCCAGTTACATAAACAAAACGTTGATTACATCCACACTCAGAAAACTGTGACTAACCTCTGAATCTTTGAGAAGACTTGTGATGCTTATGGGATAAATGTTAATGTTTAAAGTTCATGCACTTGAACATGACCAGCGACTGTATAACAACCATCACCTACATGAAGCTACAGTAAAGTCTGTCAACATTTTAAAGAAATCAATAACTCATCTCACAGGATAAACACTCTTTACACCACCAATAACTCTCACACACATTAAATCTATCAGGATTTTAGAGGCTTTTATTTTGGAGTCCTTACATATAAAACCTTCTTTCTTTTTACCATGAATACATTGGTATAGAAGATCATGTCAAGCTGGTTATTCTGGAAATGTTAACATCTGACACATATTAAACTGATAAATTAAAGAGGATCCAAACCAAGTTTACAGACTAAAACATCAGTGTTACAAGGTTTTGTGTTTCCAAACAACACCTAAAAGGAAATGAGCACACAGGACAGATTCTGACCAAAGTGCACCCGAGTATGTAGACAGGAATGTCAGGATCAATCAGGTATGAGAAGAATTGTAAAAGCAGCCAGTGTGTCTCACCTGCTACATTCAATAAGCGTGACTCTGAGTCTCCCTTCCACCAGCCGGCTGTCCTGCACCGACAGATCCAAATCACTGGCTGAACCCAGCGGAGGCTGTACTTGGAATGGAAAGAAGGGCTTGTATCTGCAGAGAAACAGAACCATCGAGTCGCTCTTTAACCCAAAACTCAAAAATCACACAATTCAGTTCATTTTATACCCAATTCATCTCAACATGTTGTCACCAGGTCAAGTTCAAATCAGTTCAGAGCAGTTCAAGTTCAGTTAAACACTCATTTCAAATCTTAAATATAGTTTGAAATCAGTTATGATACAGAAACAAACTGGTTGAACACATGCAGGTTGTATGTGAGTGTAAACACTGTCAGAATTCACGTCAGACTGAGAGAATTTCATCAGGGTGTGGTCCCTGTGAAAGAACTGGTTCCTTGGCAGCAGAACTCAGAGTCCATTAAAACATCTTTAATGTACTGAGACGTGCGACAGGACACGCTCGTCTTTAGCTGAAAATCTACATGCTTGAAAAGTCGACTTTGTTCTGTCTCTAGAAGCACGATGATGCTTCTGTAGACAGCTGGACTCTTTGTCTACAGAAGGACTTTGACGAGATATGATCACGTCATCATGTATTCATAACAGGGATTTACAAACAGACAGTTAACAAAAGGGAAAATTCTCCGCCAGGCGTTTAGCGTTTCCCAGAAAGTCGTCTTCTTTCAGCTCTGAAGCACATCAACGATGTGTCTTCATGTCCGGTTCTGTTCATGCTTCCTGTTTCTATTGTAGCTTGAACATGAAAAGAAGACAGTCTCAGTGTGGGAAGGATTAACTTCCAAAACTCAGGGATTAGAGAACATGCTGCATGTCTCTAAGCACCAAATTTACAGGAGAATAATCACAAGTTATCTGACTACAGCTATCAGTAGTTTGGATTTAATGTCATTTAAGCATCATGGTAAAATGATGCAGTAGGATATGGAAATTATTTAAATAGTTCAAAAATACAGAAGTATAGAAAACACAGACAAAAGGCTTCACATGTCACCAACACGTGTGTCAGCAGGTTTACAAACAAAACCGGGTTGTTTACAGGACGAATTTATTATTATTATTAAACAGCTGACTCATCCATTCATTCATTCCTTCAAAACATAAGATGGTTTAATATCATGAGGAGGGATCTTCAGCAACACGGTCAGCCTCTTCATCATCATTCAACCAACAGGAACCCAAACAATCAGAGACTTATCGGTTTTCATGTGCCTGAAGGTGCTAAAACTAAAAACTGAACATGCAAAGGACGGGTTGATTCTGGACTGTTACCATGGCAGCGGACACACAGTCGCTCCCTTTAGTTCAGGGTTGTCCAATCCTGGTCCTGAAGGACTGGTCTTAGACATTTCTCTGCTCCAACACACCTGAATACAAGCTGAACAGGTAATTAAACCCCTGAATCAGGTGTGCTGGAGCAGAAACAACTAAAACATGGAGGATAGAGGTCCTCGAGGACCAGGACTAGAAACCTGAAGGAAAGCAACATGTTTAACATCAGTAATCATTCAGGTCAAGCTGCGAGTTCTGTCCAAGGCTCAAGTCCTTCAGTGTATGAGGCCAGCGAAGGTTCCACGTGGATGGAACACAGTAGGGACGTCATCATGGTGTCCAAATCATTTGGTCCTTATTCCAGATGTTGTCCTTTGCTTCGGTTTTGCCTCCCATATGGAGACGGAGCAGGTTCCTTGTTAGAACAGGCTTTGCTCTGTCTCTGCTTCAGTGATGGATCCACATGTTCTACAGGTGATCAGTCTAGTCAGGTTCTCTGCTGCTGGTGCATGTTTACCAAGCACACACACGTTTTTACACTGAACCATGGATTCATGCAACAATATGGTTTTGTTAGCAATTCAGATCAAAGTTTCAGTAAAGAATCTTGATGATCCTGGAAGGTAATCAAGTTAATAAATAATTATATGACAATATCACAATCTTATAAAGAACTGCATTGAGTCACTACTGGCCGTCCCTTCAGGCAGTTTCACTTACATCTGTGGTAAACTGTTTACTGCAGCAAGATTTTCACATGATGACATCACAATAAGTTGTCAAAAACACACTACAGTCTGGCTAATTACTGATTTCTAACTATGATGCGACTTCCAGGCATCAGGCAATTACAGCTGTGCTGTTTCCCAAACCTCATCATGTCTGACTCCCGGGCCATCAGCCAAAACAATCAGCAGCTAAAACTAGACTCGGTCAGATCAATTCCCAAGTCTCCACCAATCAGAGTGCTAAAAGGGAAGTGAACCACTGTTTGCTAACGTCTTTACCCACAGTCAGGAAATGACTCAAGACATTAGAAGAACCAAAACAGAAACAGATAATAAATATTTTACTCTTACAAAT
Organism: Pachypanchax playfairii; assembly: GCA_006937955.1. NCBI lineage: Eukaryota > Metazoa > Chordata > Actinopteri > Cyprinodontiformes > Aplocheilidae > Pachypanchax > Pachypanchax playfairii. The sequence goes on from SSNP01000049.1 coordinate 1,049,208, forward strand.
TCCTTTTCAGTCACACTTTAGTGTTTTAAAATAAATGTTAATGTTCTTCTCTGGAGTATTTAGCTGCAGATTTACTAAGAATACCTGGACGCACTCCAAATGAAAAGAATAAATAAATAAATATCACCAATGAGCAGAGAAACATGTGAATCCTGCAGCATCTGCTTTCAGCAGCAAGGCGTCGTGAAAGGTTTGACCACAAAGCAACATCAGCAGGGAGTAAAGGGTGAAAACAATAAACATGCTAGTTAGGTAGTTAAAAAGTGGTTGGTTAATGATATTTAATAAACTTTCAGTCTCGAGGTTGCATCTGAATAAATTCAGTTGAGACGGCTAACAGATGGAATCAGATCACCATGACAACGGGACTGACCCCTAACGTTTTGGCCTCTGCAGCAGCTTTTAGTTGATGAAGCTCTCACAGCTTGTTCTGAACATGTCAGGAGCGTTTTGATGAATGGGGCAAAGGGATTCCGTCCCGTTTGGCTTTAATGCAGTATTTCCCCCGTAGCTGGAGCCGATTGCATGAGTGCAGTAATGCTGGGATTACCTTCAGTGTGGCGCGTTCCCAACCCTCCTCTCCTCTCTGATACCATCTGTGCCGCTCAGAAAATCCCAGAACTCTCTCTGTCCGAGGCCGCTCTCCGTTACATCATCCCATCACACGGACTCCCGCTGCAGGATCGTGGGTGAAACACACGTGTTCACAGCGCTTCTGATGGATACGGTTTCTCTCCTACATGTTTCTGGTTAGTGTTTATGTTGAACAGGATTGTTTGATGTGGTATTTAAACGTGTCTCCCATCCATGGTTATAATGATTTCAGAATGTTACTGTGTGGAACAGGCCAAATAATTTCACCATCACCAATCAAATTTTTTGAATGAAACATTCTGATGCTTCACAGTAAAAGCTCCATATCAGATGGTTAATACAGGAAACAGGAACTTCAGGTGCTTCTCTGAAACTAAAGACTTACTGTTAATAGTTCACTGATTATAATCCAGAATATTCTCTCTTTTTCCGATCAGTTTGATGAAATTCAGATATTCCAAAGACAACAGAGCTGAAATTCTACTCTGAGCTGCTGCTCTGTCAGATGGGGAGGGGGTTGCATTGGGGCATTGGAACCAGGGTGGACTTTTAGAGATGGTTTTCCATTTCGGTGGTTAGAGTTCCTTCTTAATTTGTAGTGTGATGACATTCTTGCATCTGCTCATCAAACTGAAGATTATATTTAATGCAAACAATAATAAAAGTATGCTGAGAAGTATTAAAACCTTAGATTATATGCAGACATGTAATTACCTCCCTGTTTCTGAGTCTGCAGTTAGATCAGAACAAGCAGCAGGATAAAGAACTCAAGCAACACCTGCTACTTCCTCCTCCAATTTATCCCTCTGCTCTCAGGTGTTTTAATATGAGGATGAAGCCCCGCCCCCTATATATAAACATATGTGTCACTGTGGGTCATTAAGACTGTTTCCAAAGTGACTCTTTACTGATTCATATAGTTCTTATCTGACCTGCTGCATCTTTAAATGTTTATTCAGATATTTTTACCTGCAATTTGTTATTTCATGTTTAAAAAGATGTGGGAGAGAAGGCGGGACTTCAGACTCTGTCTCCAAAAATACAACATGGCAGCACCTGTAAACTGGATATTATGGCATCACCTTTCAAAAACTCAAAGGCAGCGGTGTCTGGTGTCGATGAAATATACATAAACCCACATGACAAACTCATTTATTAACGTAATTCTGTTTTAATTAGGTTCAGTATTATTCTTTCAAACTCGAGCATTACAGTCTCTCAGGTGTGACCATGAACTCACCTGCATTCCAACTAATTCAGTCTCACAAATCATTGCAGAAGGATTTTGGGCGTGTCACCCAGTGACAGCTGTAGACAGACAGCAGATGTAGAAAACATCTGGCTGGATTTTGGGTTGTTAAACTATTACACTCGGGTTAAAGCGAATCCCACTGAACTCATGCACATGTGCACATTTATATCTGATCACATGTGTAAGTTATAGCAGTCATGTGACTGTTCTCATTTCCTTGTTGTAGTTTAGTCACAAAGAATCTTAATGATGTCTCGGGTTGGTCACTGACTTCTCCCGAAGGCGTCTCGAATTCTGTCAGAAACTGACCTGAGACCAGTTCCAGACGTGCTTCATGAATCTGTCGTGTTAATTATTAAACATGTTTCAAACTGAAGCAACATGTCGGTGATGCTCTGTGAGTCCTGAGAGGATACAGAGAACCCGTGTGAACATTTCCTGCAGCTCCATGTGTCACAGCTGCTAAAGAAACCACCATGTATCACAGAGCAGACCAACAATCCAGACTGGGCTGCGCGGTGGTTCAGTGGGAATCACAAAAAGGTCATGGGTTCAAAACCAGCCAGGACCTTTCTGCATGAAGTTTGCATGTTCTCCACGTACACGCGTGGGTTTTCTCAGAGGAATCCAGCTGGCAACCCTAACTCTGAGTCGGTTACCGGGGCAACACACTCCATAAACCTAACCTGATCGCCAGCAGGTTTGTTTAACACAACTCAGAGTTTCTCCTGATAAGTTGAAGCCTGCTGTCTGACATCAGTAACAGACACAACGATGAGCCTGTTGACTTGAAAACGCAGATATTATATAGAAATCTCCATCAGGAGAGAGAGAGAGAGGATGATCAGCAGCGTTTAGAATGAAGCTGTTTAAAGTGACGTGGCGTTACGCAACATGGATGGATTTTCAGTAACAGAATAACCTAATAAATAAATTACAATTTCTAACATAACGCCACTGTTATCGTTAGTGAACCTTAAAATACAGTGTGTTACTATGAATTAGAACGACGTAACGTGACCAAACGCACATAAACATGGTTGTATGGAGGCAGAGTGTACATAGTAACATGCTGGTTACTATAGTCTAGTGGTAGAGAATATACCTTTAGTTCAGAGGATGTGGGTTCGATTCCTCACGCTGCCAGACTATATGTTTAATTAGAATCACTTTTATTTGCATTATATAAGGAATTTGTTTTTTTTTCAGTAATGCAGTCTGTTAGTTTCTCAGTTAACTAGTTACTTTTTTGTAGAGTAGTTCAGTTTCTAACTAAATAACTTTTTGGAACAAGTGAGTAACTATAACTAATTACTGTTTTAAAGTAACATTCCTAACAGAGTGGATGTTTTATCACCCTGATGAGTATCTGGATGAGTGTTTCTACAATCATCTAGAATTTATTTAAACAATATTCTCAGTTCACACGTCTCTCATATGACCCATGATGGACATGCTGTCCACACAGAGACAATTCTGTGTATTTCCATGTCTACTTAGTGTCATAGTAAGTTGTTGGTTAATGCTGAATAATATTCCCACTGAGGTAAGCTGTGCTGTGGAGGTTGATGGACCCTCTTCCTCATTAATGGACCCTTATCATTTCCATCATGTTCTGTTGAAGAGAAAGAAGCTGCAGGTTGGACTGGATCAACATTATTAACTAAAACTAAAGTTATTTTACTAAAGTTCAAAAGTCCTCTCTGTATCTTCCCTTCATGTGGTCACCTGTCTAAACATTTATCTTTTTCCTCTAATTAACACTCACACATTAACTAGATCAGTAATTTTCTGTCACACAATCTCTCTCTCTCTCTTTTGCTGCTGATTTTTTTAATTTGCTCATTTTTTGCACATACAGTCATTAAAAGATCCAATTCTACTGGGAAGCAGTAGGGGGCGCTAACCTTTAGTCCACTGGTTGCCATGGTGAATCATGTTATCTGTGTTCCATTTGATGAGGGCTTCTTATATCCTCATGCACGAGTATAACTCAGGTTAACTTTGACTCAGAGTTGATTGAACTAATGCTTAACAGCTGTTCTGAAACTGAAAACTGAGTTTGACAACTGAGAGTTGGTCAACTTTGAGTTCAGGTTTTGATTTAGAGTTTGTTAAACCTGCTTTCTGAAATACACCTCAGGTAAACATTTAATCTGAAGCTTGTTGTCCAGAAGTCTCAGCAGTGTACAGCTGTATGTCAGAGACACAGAAATCTCACATGTCATCCAGACAAGCGTCGGCTCGAAGGCACGTAGGAAACTGAAAGAACCAGAAAGATTCGGGAAGCTGGTCAAAGTTTTTCAAATCTCTGCCAATAATCCAAGTTATTAGTCAGGATTACAGTCGTCTTTCTCACCTAAACAAAAACATCTGGCTAAAGTAACGACCAACTAAATGATTAATAATAATTTTTTTATAATTTGAGAGACTTTAGGAAGGAAGGTGAGGTGATTGATGGATTCTACTGTAAATTGTGGTTTTAAAATATAAAATTCAGATTAAAATGTAGCTGCACACGCTGATTATTGACTTCTCAACATGTTATCTGGTTCTTTCCACCTCTGTACACACGCATTGTGAATAAAAACTGAAACATACGAGGCAACTGGAAGTGGGAGGAAAGAAATGTGATTGTGGAGTGGGAGCTACTTTCCTAAAATAAGTTACTTCACAGAGAGTCAGAAATCAACTATGTGGGATTTATGATCATTTGTCTTGAAACCCCCACAGACCCGAGTCCAGTCCAGATCTGATGCTTAACTTACAACTCTGTGGGCGTTAGATCAGAACTTTACACAGTCTGGTTATAACCAGGACTGAAACTCGGCTGCACAGAAGGATCCGTCTGAAATGATTTCATCCTCCGTGGTGAAGGATTGTGAGAACTCAGCGGTCACAGATGGGCTTGTGTCCAGTCCTTCAAACAGCTAACAGCATGTGGTCATCAGAAAAGTACAAGAGGAATGTTCATTGGTTAAAAGTTAGCAGAAGATGAAAGAAACCCACAAAGAGACAAAATGTGTAAAAAACAGGCAGTAACAGGCATGTACGACACTTTGTATGACTCCACATAAAAGTAGATCTTCTCTTATGGTCCGACTCTGTTGTTACTAATTAAGAGTTTAGTTTTTATTTCCATTTTACCTGTTTAATATAAAATCCAATTAAACTTTCACAGAAAACCTAAATATGTGATGTCAGTTATTAAAGGTTCAGCTGAGAATCGAGACGTTTCAACAGAAAGCAAAACAAACTGGTGTTCAACAGACTCGTCATGACAGCATGTTCTGTGTAGATAGCATGTTGCATGTAGGCAACATGTTCCGTGTAGATAGCATGTTACATGTAGGCAACATGTTCCGTGTAGCTAGCATGTTGCATGTGGGCAACATGTTCCGTGTAGCTAGCATGTTGCATGTGGGCAACATGTTCCATGTAGCTAGCATGTTGCATGTGGGCAACATGTTCCGTGTAGCTAGCATGTTGCATGTGGGCAACATGTTCCGTGTAGCTAGCACGTTGCATGTGGGCAACATGTTCCGTGTAGCTAGCACGTTGCATGTGGGCAACATGTTCCGTGTAGATAGCATGTTGCATGTAGGCAGTATGTTCCATCTAGATAGCATTTAGCATGTAGATAGGATGTTGCATGTAGACAACATGTTCCGTGTAGACAGCAAGTTACATGTAGAGTCCAGGATATACTCCTTTAGCCATGTCTCAGTAAAACACATGATCCTGATAATCTGGCTGGATCTTCAACAGAGTTTCAAATTCATTAATCGTATTAACAAGAGATCTCACATTTATCAGTCTGACTGATGGAAGGAGGTTTAAACTTCCTCTTTCTCTCTCTTCACTTTTCTCATGTTCTGCATCCACATCTTTTTTTTAATTCAGAGATTTTGGGTTCTTAATTTCAGTGTTTAAGCCTTGAAAATGTCCATTAGCTGCTCTTTCTTGTAAACATGTCTGTTGTTGCTGTGGTTACGTATCATAACAAGCAGCAAACAAGTGACAAATTAAGCAAAAACCTTTTAATCTGCACAGAATCCAAAGCAGAATAAAAAGAATTCAAACAGAATAACGTTTACAGAAAGAAAACAAGCCAGAAACATTCCAAAAGGTAAAAACTGAGTAAAACCACAGCGTTACTCCAACAAGCTGCTGCCATGTGCAGAACTGATCTACAAGTCTGAGCTCAGATGTGGGAGCGATGCCACATCCAACTAAACTGTGTTTCAGTTTCAAGATGAAAAACTGGAGAGCATATCCATTTACATTTACTGGATGCTACCATACAACACCAATTTTATCTGTAGAGCACATTTTATAAGGAATCACCGTCCAAAGTGCTGTACATTGAGTACAAGATAAATAATCATCAAAAAACAATTAAACAATAACAAATAAAATAAAATCAGGATAAAATATTAAATGTTAAGATGTATTAAAAGCTAGCGAATAGAAATGCGTCTTTAACCGAGATATATAACTGTAACAGAAGGGGCGAGTCTGACATCCAGGGGGAGTTGGTTCCATAACTTGGGTGCACAAACAGAAAAAGCTCATTCCCCCCCGTGCTCCAACACGACCTCGAGGGACACACAGAAGATGCTAATCGGGCAAGCGGAGGGAAAGAGATGGGACATACCAACTAAGCAACTGGGAAAGGTAGGGTGGGGCAAGAGAACTAAGTGCCTTAGATGTAAACAGTAAAATTTAAAACTTAATCCGATCTCGGACTGGAAGCCAGTGTAAACCGGCAAAGACTGGAGAAATATGCTCAGTAATAGTTCCAGTAATGAACCGGGCGGCAGCATTCTGAGTCACATGAAGGCGGGCTAAAGACGTTGAGGCAGCACCATAATGTATAGAGTTAGTATAGTCCAATCGAGAGGTGATGAAAGCATGAACCACCGTTTCAAGGTCTCGCTTATTCAGAACAGGCTTTAGCTGACGCAGACGATGAAGTTGATAAAAACAGGATTTCACAACCTGATTTATATGTTTATCCATACATAGTTTAGGATCCATTGTCACCACAAGATTAACAATTGATGGCTTCAACAAGGCAGACAGGTCGGAAGGTAAAGCAGCAGAACCATTAGGGGTAAACAGAGCCAGTTCAGTTTTTGATTCATTCAGGTGGAGGAAGTTCACAGACAACCATGACTTGATGTCACTAAGACAGTCTAGAATAGGTTGCACCGATTCCCCATATTTCAAAGAAAAGTAGAGTTGACAGTCATCAGCATACAGTTGATAACTCACTCCGATGCTGATTGGTTAAAAGTTAGCAGAAGATGCAGGAGGTCTAGAGGAAGACCAAAGAGGAGATATATGGATGTAGCAAAGGAAGACATGAGGTTGGTGTGAGAGAAGAAGATGCAGAGAACAGATGGAGACGGAGGACATGCTGTGGATGTGCGTGTGTGTGGGGGCGGGTCCTGTTGATCTTTCCAGTTTGAAACTTCCAAATTCAAACTTCTGAGCAGAAATAGAGCGCTTCATAAGACTCCCGTCTTATCACCGAAGTAGTTAAATTAAATCTTTTTTAGCTGTACTTTGTGCCGCCCTGGTGGTCGCAGCTGGTACTGCACCTCACAGCAGACTGTCATTGTCTTTATTTTTCGGACAGGGTGGTCTTCAGACACCAGCAACCTGCATTTCTTTGTCACTCTGAACTTTTATTCCTGCTGTCTGAAGTTTCTTCTCCTAACATTCAATCACAGCTGCTTTGTGGGACAGATGTTATCACAGTGTTTCTAAGCTTTCAGAAACTTTGTGATTGTTCTTATTTGATCAGAGTGTCTTTATAGCCCTGAGGTAATATGTGCCTACAAACATTTACACTCCGGGCTTGGTGCCAGTTCCTTCTGGTGTCGTGTGCTCGGTGTGTTGGGACCTACCTGATCTTGTAGTTGGGTAAGGTGTGTTTCCTCTTGATGACCCGTTTCAGCTGATTAACTATGAAGGAGGTGAGCTGAGGCAGCGGCCTTCCTTCAATCTGTGACTTCACCTCAAAATCCACCAGCGGGTCTTCCACGAACGAGAACGACCAATGAGAGAAGGGCATGCGCGTGAACTGCAGTCTCAGCCTGCCCACCACGCGCCTCATCTTCACGAACAGGTAAGCAGACTTCCCAAACACCAGGTCCACGTCTATGGCCAGGTGAAACCCGCCACTGTACTCGATATCCACCTCGAAGTTGAGTTCCTCGGGCATGCCGTCCTCGTTCAGGTGAACCGGTTTCATGAGCCTGGCGGTCTTGAGGAGCGGGAGAGAATTCCCCAGAGAGATGTCCCTGAGACTGAGTCCCTCCAGGAGCCGGCCGGCTGTCTTGGTCTGCAGCAGCTCCTCGAACTCCACCTTAATCTTTTTAGTGATCCAGTGTCTGACCACAGGAGTGTCTCGCAGCTCTCGAAACAGGAACAGAAATATAGCGTTTAGGAAATGGCAGGATTCGGCTCGACCCGCATCCACGGACTCGCTTTGTGAAGGCGGCGGCTGCTGTTTGGGGCTGCCGCCGGAGACCGCCGCTTCCTGCTGTTTACCTGCTGCCGTGCTGTCCTGCTGCTGCTGGGTCGCCTCGACGGGAGGGGTATTAAAGTAATCCTTCAGTGCGTTATCGGGCACCACTTTGACATACTGCACGGTCCTGCCTAGGGGCTCCGGGGTCCTCCTGTAAAGAAGCAAGAACTGTAACAGCAGAGTAAAAACCGCTCCACAAAGCGCGGAAACCACAATAAGGTAAATCATCTCGAGCAGCCGCCCTGAACTCGGTCAAATGGTTTTCATAGCCAAAGGTTTAGCCGCGTTGACAAAGCAAGTTCCACCTGGTCATCTGCTTGTTCCCGAGCATAGAGCTCTGCACCTGATTGGACGAACGCATTACGTTTCTGTGCGTGATGACGAAGTTGTTTTACTTGATGCGTTCAGGACATACCGGATTTTACATGGATAGAAAATGTTTGGAGTAACTACAGTGCCCCAAAACTATAAATCTGTAAAATAATTTTCGAGCAGAGCGGGCGGGTGTACTTGAGAAAAATATAAAAAATATTGTTCACTACCCCCTTCTATTTATGTATTTTGAATGATTTTAATGTTTTTGTTTTGTCGTTTCTTTAATTAAACCTAAGATGAATTATTAAGAGTGTATGTAGATTTATTTTTATTATTATCACATATAGACACAAAGAACATCTTTACTATCAACCCATTAAAGAAAAAACAACAATGAATGTTTAAATGACTCGAAACTGAAAAAAATAATTATGATTTTAAAATTACTGAAACTAATAATTCAAACAGACGTTGCTTTTGTGTCGAGTTTTAAAAAAATATGTTCTAACAAACACATTGACCACAGAGACATGTTGACAACAGGGACATGTTGACCACAGGGACATGTTGACCACAGAGACATGTTGACAACAGGGACATGTTGACCACAGAGACATGTTGACAACAGGGACATGTTGACCACAGAGACATGTTGACCACAGAGACATGTTGACAACAGGGACATGTTGACCACAGAGACATGTTGACAACAGGGACATGTTGACCACAGAGACATGTTGACCACAGAGACATGTTGACAACAGGGACATGTTGACCACAGAGACATGTTGACCACAGAGACATGTTGACAACAGGGACATGTTGACTACAGAGACATGTTGACAACAGGGACATGTTGACCACAGAGACATGTTGACCACAGGGACATGTTGACCACAGGGACATGTTGACCACAGAGACATGTTGACCACAGAGACATGTTGACAACAGGGACATGTTGACCACAGAGACATGTTGACAACAGGGACATGTTGACCACAGAGACATGTTGACCACAGGGACATGTTGACCACAGAGACATGTTGACCACAGAGACATGTTGACAACAGGGACATGTTGACCACAGGGACATGTTGACCACAGAGACATGTTGACAACAGGGACATGTTGACCACAGAGACATGTTGACCACAGGGACATGTTGACCACAGAGACATGTTGACAACAGGGACATGTTGACCACAGAGACATGTTGACCACAGAGACATGTTGACCACAGGGACATGTTGACCACAGGGACATGTTGACCACAGAGACATGTTGACAACAGAGACATGTTGACAACAGGGACATGTTGACCACAGAGACATGTTGACAACAGGGACATGTTGACCACAGGGACATGTTGACAACAGGGACATGTTGACCACAGAGACATGTTGACCACAGAGACATGTTGACAACAGGGACATGTTGACCACAGAGACATGTTGACAACAGGGACATGTTGACCACAGAGACATGTTGACCACAGAGACATGTTGACAACAGGGACATGTTGACCACAGGGACATGTTGACCACAGAGACATGTTGACCACAGAGACATGTTGACCACAGAGACATGTTGACAACAGGGACATGTTGACCACAGGGACATGTTGACCACAGAGACATGTTGACAACAGGGACATGTTGACCACAGGGACATGTTGACCACAGGGACATGTTGACCACAGAGACATGTTGACCACAGGGACATGTTGACCACAGAGACATGTTGACCACAGGGACATGTTGACCACAGAGACATGTTGACCACAGAGACATGTTAAACTAAGGTGTCCTGTAATCAGTATCTCAGGTGTTTCTAAGCTTTTCGTCAGGAAACAAACCGGATCTTGGGTGGTTCTGTATCTGAAGACCATCCAGACCTTCTGTGGTGAAACGTTCTGGTCAGTGTCAGACAGCTTGGTCTTAGTCAGGTCATGGTCCAACAGGATACTGATCCAAAACACACAGATAAACACACCAAGAACGGTTCAGAACCAACACTGGACTGTCCTGAAGTGGACTTCTATGAGTCCTACATCCTGTTGAACATCTGTGGAAGGAGCAGAAACATCTGGACATCTTCAGATCTGAGACATCTGGATCAGTTTGTTCATGAGGAGCGAGTCAGAACACCTGTGGACAGGTACAGGAGTCTGACTGAGACTCACAGAGACCACCTGACTGCAGGGATCAGGTCTGATCTTTAGTTAAATGTTCCAACGTTTGGTTCAGGTCAGTTTGTTTTTATTATTCTCTGAATTTTCATATTCAGTTAAAATTTCAACCTTTTTTTAACATGACTGTGGAGGATTCATGTCTGTATGTCACACGAGAAGACGAGACCTTTCAGTGACTCTGTCCCTCTCCAGACCTTTACCCTGGAATCTGGTCCCCACATTGACAGGAAGTCCCTGTAAGTCGGTCTCCCGTCAGGTTTTAGTCCTTGTCATATAAAATCTAGGAGGACCACAGAGACTTGGCGAGTCATAAAGGATTCATTGTTCTGCTCAGTGGACTTCAGTTCTCTGGTGAACCAGGTATCAAATGTCCAGCTGAGACCTTTTAGGTTTTCTGTGATTAAAATTCCAGTCTCTCCTTTCCATCAGTCCATCCTGTACAGAAACAGTTTGGGGATTTTCGTATAAACATAAACATTAAACCGGAGGCGTGTGTTTACACCATGTAACCGGGACATGGTTTGGTGGTTTTTACAGGTACTAGTTTGGTTCTAGATTCAGATCTGTAGAAACAGATTGTTGGTGCGTGTTTTATTCACTGCTTTTTATTTAATGTTGGACACTAACCGTCCTAACAGAACAACACTGTGCAGATGTTCTTACATCCAACACAAAGTATTACTAATTCATTGGAGTCTTAGTCCAGGTTGTTTCAGGGAGCTGCTCGGTCTTCTGGTTTGACCTGTTCAGTGTCGGGGCTTGATTGTGGAGGGAAGACGAGTATGTCCCAGCAGTCAAGGCCACACAGAGACACATCTGTCTGATCTCTTATAACTAAAGACACCTTTTTGGACTGTTGGAGGAAATCAGGGTATGAAAACATGCAAATTTCACACAATAAAGCCCTGATGGGATTAGAACCAACAACCCACCCTGCTGGGATTAGAACCAACAACCCACCCTGCTGGGATTAGAACCAACAACCCACCCTGCTGGGATTAGAACCAACAACCCACCCTGCTGGGATTAGAACCAACAACCCACCCTGCTGGGATTAGAACCAACAACCCACCCTGATGGGATTAGAACCAACAACCCTTTTACTGTGAGATGTCAGAACTAAACCATGATGCAGAACCTTGTCCTTCAACTTTAACTTCTATTGTTGAACGTATGACGGTCGTTTCTTATAGAAGTGATGTCTTATCAGAGGTCTGATTGGAGGTGAAGCTGCAACGCTGATGCAGAATGAGTCACAAAAATAACTGATATTTCTGTCATGCTGTAAAAAAGGAAACAGACTCAGATCACACGTTGAGTTTTTGCTGCTCTGCCCATTTGCTTCTTCTTTTGTAATGATGTTTCCTGTTTGGCTCTTGCAACATTAAGAAATGTACAAAACTGTCTTAAAAACACTAAATTATATTAAATCTGACGTCCATCGCCTGATGGATATAATTAAATTTAAAGAACTATGTTTGAACTGTGTTTTATTTATCCAGGATTAAAGTTAATGGCTTGGTAGAAAATAAAGAAGAAACTTTCCAAATTAAACATTGTGTCCTGGTTTCAATCAGAATAAAATCAATAACACAGCGCAGCAGCACCGTTCAGGTCATGACGTCATCAGATCTAAACTGCGCATGTTGCACTTCCCTCACAGTCCAGCAGATGTCTCTGGTCGCACCTTTTTGTCTCGGTCCTTCCTGCCAGCTGCTTCATCTGCTTTCATGTGTTTCTTTGTTTTGTGGTTGTTCAGATGGTTTCAACACTTTCTGAACCTGTTATGTAAAATGTATCACTATCGTTTATGCACACCTACGTTAAGGTGTTCAAAGGTACGGCATCATGCTCACGTCATGGTTTCTACATTTAATACTGTAGTATGTCCAGTGGATCAGGACTGCAGGTGTCCCACGTCTTCAGACATGTCCTCCCTTGGAATATATCCATCCATCCATCCATCCATCCATCTATCAGTCATCCATCCATCCATCCATCCATCCATCCATCAGTCATCATCCATCCATCCATCCATCCATCCATCCATCCATCCATCCATCATCCATCCTCATCATCCATCCATCATCCATCAGTCATCCATCCATCCATCCATCCATCCATCCATCAGTCATCCATCCATCCATCCATCCATCCATCCATCCATCCATCATCCATCAGTCATCCATCCATCCATCCATCAGTCATCCATCCATCCATCCATCCATCCATCCATCCATCCATCCAGCAGATACAGTATGTCTGAGACAGTTTCTGTTTGACCACAGTTTTAAAAACTTCCACTTGAATCTTTTATCTGTCTGTGTCCTGGATCGTCCATCTGTCACAGCATCAAATGGAAAGTGTAGATCAGATGTGAAAGGAGTCTGTATTCATTTGTCTTCGTGTTAGCCTGATGACTCACTGCAGAGCTTTTCTGTCTAGAAATAAACTGTTGCTGCTTCTCAGGCACTAAACTTGAAGAACAACAAACTAAAACTCCCAAAGCAGATTTTCTCAGTAATTTTATTTTCTTTTTGTTTGAAAGTCACAGTGACCGAGGACAATTATTTTCTCCTCAGGAAGTGTGTCAGTGATATTTTGTTGGTGAAGTGAGACACACAGCAAGCAAATGTCTTTTCCCTGAAATGTAAAACTAAAACATGAAAGTCTCTCTTGAGTGTGTCGTTTAGTATATTTGTACATATTCATCTTTTATAATGAAAAACACTTACATTTCCATCGTTTCTAGATTTTTCATCAAAATAACACAAAAACACCAAATTGATTTAAATTAGAGACAAAATTAACAGACTTTCTTTGCGTTTGAAACATTTACCATGACAAAAAACTTCAAATTTCAAAGCTATTATGATATAAATACAGCAGGATTTACCCCACGCTTTTTCTATTAATAAAATTGATCATATCTTATCGCTGGAAACACCACGTCTGTGGCTATCAGAACGAAGCTGTAAATTCCAGAGGAAGCGTGAAGGCAGCATCATTCGCAGTAATTTGTGTTCGCAGAAGCGTCTCATCAGTGTGAGACGCCGCCGCTGGGCAGGCACGCGCTCTTTCTGTGAATCCGCATCGGAGAATGACGGAGAGGTTTTAGGTTTTTATTCTAAAGAGACTTTTATTCCGGTCTGATACATTTCCCTTAACGGGAGACATCCGCGCTCCAAACATGAGCAGTTTAATGGCGTGTAAAGATCCATTTGGTGAGTCTGAATTTACTGTTTCTTTACTATATTACATCGATTCATTTAGCATATTCTGCCGTTATTTATGTAATATTTAACGTGCTCTATTTTTTTTTTTCAATTTTGTACTGTGCAGTTTTAGTCGATATAAATATCCGGCTTCATTTTTAACTTGCCAGATATATATCAGATTTGGAAGTAGCTAATTTGTCCAGAAAGTTTCCACGAGAAAAAAATATCTTAACAGTTAATGGGAAACCCCGCTGACCTTTTCACACCTTTTGGTGTTTTGTAAGTAACATGGTGAACCTGAAAGCGTAATTCAGTGCGTCTGCTGCAATGGAAACAAGTCCAACCGAAACACCGGACTGACGTGTCGGAGGAGCAGAGACATGGGATGGAGCGCTTTTTTTGTCATGTCTCAGAAGTGAATTTAAGATCATGTTTCTGTTATCTGCTGGAGAGTCTAATGTTAACACATACAGACAAATTTGTCGGTATTTTTCTAAAGTAAGAAAAAGAAAAAATAAATCTACCCAAAACATCCAGTTTTATCTCATCAGTCTGAAGGATCTTCTCCCAGAAGCTTTTGGTCTTTTCAACATCCATTTAGTTTCATTCCAGTCTGGATCTTCTTCAATAGACCTCTTTATGGTTCATGGACCTGGACCTAAATGTTCTTCTTGATGGTTCTGGATGGTTTCTTGGCTCCTGCCTCTCCTTCTGGGTTGGATGTCCTCTTGTGTCCATGTCCTGGACATTGTACTGCTACAGTCACACCAACATTATACTGTTTAATAATGTGATCAGCTGATTACAGGATCATGATGCTGCTTATGGTGATGGAGATGTAACATCTTCTCTCTGAGCTCCTCAGACAGATCTGGTCTTTATTTGGTCCATGTTCAGTGTGGTGCACACAGTGATACCAAACGACATCCTGTTAGTTCAGTTTCAACAGACTGAACAGCTGATGGAAAGTTCCAAGACCTCCCTGATGCTAATTAAAGTTAAATATGTTTGAAACCTGCAGGATTAATTGTCTCTTTAAGGACAGAAATGAGTCTGTTCAGACTTATTAGTTAAATAAAGAAACTTTTGTTGTTTACTTTGTCACATAATAAAAGTTACATCTATTCGACAAGTGAGTTTAATTCAGTCAGGTTCATTTAATGGTTGGAAGAGGACCAACACACCTGTCCACATCTGTAAGTCGTACTATTACAGAGGAAACACAAACAGTTCCGAAACTTTACCTGTCAGGTTTTTTCTTTGGATCAGTAACTTTTCTGTTACTATAACGGTTCATATTAACACAACGTGACTGTCAACTCCCCAGTGAGACTAAAGAATAGAAAACTCTGGCTGCACACCTGGCCGTGGACCTGGCTGTACACCTGTATGTACACCAGGCCGTGGACCTGGATGTACAGCTGGCTGTGCACCTAGATGTACACCTGGACATACACCTGTATGTACACCTGGCCGTGGACCTGGCTGTACACCTGGACGAAACACCTGCATGTACACCTGGCCGTACACCTCTATGTACACCTGGTCGTGGACCTGGCTGTACACCTGGTCGTGGACCTGGCTGTACACCTGGTCGTGGACCTGGCTGTACACCTGGCTGTGCACCTAGATGTACACCTGGCCATGCACCTGGCTGTACACCTGGACGAACACCTGCATGTACACCTGGACGTACACCTGTATGTACACCTGGCCGTGGACCTGGCTGTACAGCTAGCTGTGCACCTAGATGTACACCTGGCCATGCACCTGGCTGTACACCTGGACATACACCTGTATGTACACCTGGCCGTGGACCTGGCTGTACACCTGGTCGTGGACCTGGCTGTACACCTGGCCATGCACCTGGCTGTACACCTGGACATACACCTGTATGTACACCTGGCCGTGGACCTGGCTGTACAGCTGGCTGTGCACCTAGATGTACACCTGGCCATGCACCTGGCTGTACACCTGGACATACACCTGTATGTACACCTGGCCGTGGACCTGGCTGTACACCTGGCTGTGCACCTAGATGTACACCTGGACGTACACCTGTATGTACACCTGGCCGTACACCTGGCTTTGGATCTGGCCATGCACCTGGATGTGCACCTGGCTGTGCAGGTGTTCCAGTAAATGGCATTTTTATTTGCAACTTAGAGCTGGATTCATTAGTTGTTTTTGATTCACGTTTTCTCATTTTGTTCAGGTCGTAAAATGTGTCACAGTTTCTAATTTTACGTGTTTTAAGTGTGAGTGTGTGCGTGTGCATGCGTCTGTGGGTGGGTGTGTGTGTGTGTGGGTGTGCATGTGTCTGTGGGTGTGGGTGTATGTGTGTTTGTGTGCATGTGTCTGTGGGTGTGAGTGTGTGTGTTAAAAGCAAGACTCACATAATTTAAATGAAAACAAATAATATTTAAAGACTAAACTTTGCACAAAAAGTAAATAAATGAGTGTTTGGTGGATCATTTGTTGTAAAAATCTTCTTTGTAATAAATGTTTATTTTCCCTTTTAAATGGAGCCACATTGTATTTGTGGGTTGAGCTTGTGCCAAACATCTTCTTCTGCTTTTGACTCTTCTCCAGAGTTTCAGGTACTTCAGGTTCTAACAGTCAGGTGCCTGATTGGCTCCTGATTAGCAACACCTGTAAGTTTGGACCCTGCTACGGCGGTCAGTCGGTGTCTGATCTAAACTTTCTATGTTTGACTGATCTGAACTGGTTCCTTTCAAAGGGAGATCTTCAGACTGGTGTTGAACAAACCAAGTAGTGTACCAAGTGATTCCTTTTAATTTCTTCCAATTTAAGGTCAAATTCTGTATGAGACGGGCTTCGAAGAAGGTGTGAGGGCGTTTCCTCACCCTATCTGGTCTGAGGAACTGTAGGAACAGTCCTCTACAGGTTTACAGGACTATGGCATCAGTTCTCTGCTCAGATTCTGCACAGCCGGTCTCTGGTCTTACTGGGCTGTCAGGACACCTGTCATGACCTTCTCTATCAGCTGGTGGAACGTGTTCTGCAGCATGAATATGTGGAGGAACATTATGTTCAGAGATGAGTCCAGATTCTGCCTATGACACGTGATCACAGGGTCAACGTGTGGAGAACATCGTGCTGATCACTGCACCAATAGGGTCGCAGCTTTTGGTGGAGGTAGTATGATGATGTGGGTCGGCCTCTCTCACTGGAAGAACGAGGCTTGTTATCACTGGAGACAATCTCAGCACAGAGAGACATTTAGATGATATTTTGCAGCTTGTGGTGATTCCACATGTCCACAGTCTGGACTGAAGTCTGTCCTCCAAGGTGATAATCCTCATAGATCAGGTTGATCCGAGACCAGAGTCCCAAAACTTCACGGTTCCCACTGGGCCATTTTAACACTTTAAGCACCGACTTTCTAAATCTTGCACAGGAGAGATAGATGGTTATTTATTTATTTCTATTTTATTTCCTATATTAATCCCTCGTGGGGAAATTTGTCTCTGCATTTGACCCATCCTCACTGTAAGGTGAGGAGCATAGGGCAGCCATATTGAACAGCACCCGGGGGGCAGTTTCGGGGTTCGGGGCTCATGCCGGAACATGGGATCAGGTTCCGGTCTCCCGATCGGAGGATGACCTCCTTCCCGACAGACTACAGCCGCCCCGAGGCAGCAGCGGGTTCAGTATCTTGCCCAAGGATACTTCGACGTAGCTTGCCGGCGATCACCCTTCTGCTAGACAAGTTTTCTTGGTTTTAGTTATTTTACTTCCCAAATTTTTAGATTTTAAGATGTTTCTTTTATCCAAAATTTCCTAAAATGTTCAGTTTTAAACAAATAAAAGAGAAGGAGATTTTTCTATCTTCTTATGATCTGAGACAAAAAGTTCAAATACTGTAATAATTATCTGAAAATCTTTTTAATTGAAAAAGTTCTGGAACACTATAAAATCAAAAGTAAGGTAAAATCAGGGGAGGGAAAATCAAATTTGTATTTTTTTACAGACACATTTTTTTTGTTCAGGTGCTGCTGCAGAACTTTGTGTCTGTATTCCAAACCAGTAAAATCATGACTCATAAATCACAAAACACAACAATTCAAAACATTTCCCGAGTGATTTTAACACATGCTTCACTTAGTGTTTCACACTGTGTCACTTCTGTTGCTGTTTTCTTTATCAGACGAGCTTTTGTGTCTCGAAACCACAAATTACAATCTTTCTGCTTCTTCTTGTGAAAACATGTTTCCACTGAACTCGAGCTGAATTCTTCAAAATCCTAATTTGGTATGAAAAGTTGGAAAAACGCCAGTAAAAACACAAACGCTGAGATTGAAAACTATGGAATTAAATTGGAATTAAATAAATCAGATTTTTGTTTTTCATGACCAAAGATAAAAAGACATAAATTCACAGTAAACGTTTAAACTAACGATGAAAAACCTGAAACTGTCTAAAGTTTTAACTCGACTTCAGTTTCAGGTTAAAAACCACCAGCATCAGTTTCCTGTTTGTAAAAGAGGTTTAGAACACGTCACCTGCCCTCCCCCATTACCTCCCTCTCCCTCCCTCATTACCACCCTCTCTCCCCCTCTCCCTCTCTCACTCCCTTCCTCCCACCCACTCTCCCCCTACGTCTCTGTCTCTCACTTTCTCCCTCCACCTCCCTCCCCCTCTGTATCTTACCCTCTCCCACTCTCTCCCTGTCCCTGTCTTTTTCCCCTTCCCTCCCTCTCACCTGCCCTCCCCCGCCATCTCTCTTACTCCCCCTCTCTCTCCCTTCCTCTCTTTCTCCCCCTTCTTCACTCTCTCCCTCTCCTCCCTCTGTCTCTCACCCTCTCCCTCCAACTCCCTCCCTCCCTCTCTCCACCTCTCTCCCTCCGTCCGTCCCTCCCTCCATCTGTCCTTCGCTCCCTTCCTCCCTCCCTCCCCCCTTCAGACCTGATGATTTAACAGCATGTGCTCTTCACACCTGACTTTACCGTTTCCTTCTGGTTATAATGTAACAGCTCTGTCTTCCTGCCTGTTGTAGCTTAAACCACTTTCACACACACACCTTGTGTTTGACTCGGGATAATGAACATGTATTTAGTCACACTGCAGGTTAATGGCTGTTTGTCTCCAATCCCAAATGATCCCAGTCTAACTGTAGTTCCCTTCATTATCGCCACACTGTAATTTACAGCAACTGTTGAGTCGATCTTGAGGCGGTGTCGAGTTTCGGGATGTATCGCTTCTACTTTTTTGCCCTTCTACTTAATTTTAGAGAATTTATTTTGAAAAGAATTGTAAATTCTGAAATGTTGAGTAATTTGCATGCACATTTATTTGTGCACCAAACTGAGCAGAAACCACAGCTGCACATCCAGATCTGATGCAGTGACTCATTCACACCTGTGATAGCTGATGGTTGCAGCTCTGTGGGTGGCATCAGGTATATTATAGAAGTTATTGCATGTGACAAGTTAAATTTATCAAACAACAAACAAATCCTGGGTAGACTGGTCATATTTTATTTACCAGAAAGAAACCAACACCACGAAGGATGATGACTCTGACCACACCTACAGTTCAGGGTAGCTCAGCTTTTACTTTGAAATTTCAGCTCACATTTTGTGAATCGGCTTCACAACCGTTGTCAGTACACCAAATTCTCATTTTTATTTGGACACGAGTTCATGTTTCTAGCAAACAGCAAAGTTAGAAAGCAGCATTCAGGAGAGTTTCTGACCGACGGCGTCATGATGAGCTGGCAGGAAGATGATGTAAGTGTGAGTTGATCTATTTTAATCAGGTACCATGTCACTGTTTTTAAAGTATAAATAGGGATGCACTGATATCAATACTGGTATCAAGTATCCAATTCCAATGTACTCATATCGATATCAATTAGTTCTGATACTTATAATGTGGAAACTCTGCAATAATTTCACAGAAAATGTTTATTTTTCACTTATAATTGTAGTTTTGTGGCCATTTTTATTAAAGAGACCCTTCCATTAAAAACAGTGTTTCTGAGGTTTGTGTTGAATATTTTAGCTCCACAGGTGTTCTTACCTTCATAGTGGGTGAAAACAGGTCAACAACTTCTCTTTCAGTTTTTATCTCTCAAACTACGCAGGTGGTGATAAAACCCGAGTTCTCCCGAGTTCTAACGGCCTGTATCTGTTTCATCACAACTCCTTTGTTCGTTAGTATTCATCAGCTCCTGCAGTTGAAACCACACCTAGCATGCTGCTGGCTAAAAGCTGTTAGCATAAGACGTAGCAAACAGGAAGAGACTACGTGTTCTGTTACCATGCGCAGCGGGGCAAGAAACAGTATACCTTGCTCTCATAGGCTAGTTTGTTAGCCAATCAGAGTCCAGCAAATTCGAATAATGAATATTAATGAGTTGCAGCCCGAAGCCTGACGAAGCCAGTCGAATCTTGACACAGACAGATTGAAAGGTCTGTTAATCAGTGTTTCCTAAAGTTTTTTAGATATAAAATGTTTCATATTACTGGTTAATAAATAACCACAAAGTCACGAAATTTGTGTGAAATGGACTCTTTAATATATATTTTTTTATCTAATTCATCATTTTGTTGTAACAAGCAGAGAAGAAAATAAAACCTGTCTTCCAATTCATTGCATTTTTTTATGTGGTAGAAGTATCAGCTTTGGTACTTGGTATCTGCAAGTACTTAGATCCAAGTATTAGTATCATATCGGTTTGAAAAAAGTGGTATCATTGCATCCCAAAATATAAAAATGAATATGCTGCTGCAGCTCAGAAACACACTTACAACCCAACACCAGGTGTGTAACACACCTGTCTGAATCTGCGCAGCATGCATATGTGTATACACACCTCGTCTCAGTCTAGACACCGCTGTGTGGCCTGGGTCAGGTATCGGCATGCCGCTCACCTCCATTCATGTGTGGAAACAAGCTCAGGCTCCACCAGGCTGCTGAGAAACTGCTTTATCCCTTCATAGCAGACTTGGGTGGTCAAAAGCTGAAAAGTTGGGTTCACCTGCATGGAATTATGGCCCCAAAGCAACGAGTTATGATGTGGTTTATATTTCATGTCTTGAACTTCATCCAGAGCATGCAGTTACATGCTTCTGCATTTTCAGGGAGAGAGACACAATGCTTCAATAATCTAGGCTTCATCTTACGTTTGATAACTGGCTGCTTAGCACTAAGTCCCCATACTCGGTGCACCCGTAGGTGCTACAAGGGCTTGTTTGTTTCAGTTATACTTTTAATACGTTTTTATAGAGTTTCTAACTTCTAGTATCTGAGCAGTAGACAGACGAGAGGAACAGAGACTAGATAAACCCTGAACAGGGTCACACCATGACATAACGACTGTTAGAAGAACATGATGGATTCACACATCATCATTTCTCTTACTGACATGAATCTCAGCCTGTAATTATACAGGATTTACTAATCTGAAACTTGCTCAGATAAATGCTGAACCCAGTGAATGAACCTTTTATTATTACAGCAAAAAAACAAACTAAGTTAAAGTCAGTTAAATTAAATGGAACTTGATAAATTCACAAAAAAAAAGTTGTAGCCCCGCCTCCCACCCAATGACAGCATGTGATAGACACCAGCTTCCTGCTTCCATGAACAGAAACAAGCGGGTGGAGGAAATGGGTGGCTGGATGGTTGTTGCAGTGTAAATCATTTAATAAAAATGTATAAAGATCAGATTCTTGCATGTGACCTGCTTCATCCCCGTGCAGCTGAAGAAGAGCTGCATGCGTCTCTTCCTCTGCTGACAAACTGCTCGACACCTTGAAAAAGAGCACAGAGAACGTTTATGTTCAGAATTTATTCTAGCGTTTGTTTACAATCTGATGACATCACATGCTGTGCAGGAGAATTTAGAACATACGTGTTTATCTAAGAGCACATGTTCACTGTTTTAGGTAAGTGTTGCAGCTGACTGAGTATTCAGACACTGCAATGCAAAGTGACTCATGTAATTCAGAATGACACCATGTGGTATTAACATGTACTGCCGTCCCTCCTTCACTGTCTCAAGCCTGGTCAATTTGTATGTCTCGCATGTCTCCATTTAGCTGCTTCTTCTCTAAGGCACTAAAATAAGTCTTTGAACTTGTTTTAACTTTAGATAGAAGTTGAGGCTACACTCAGGAGAGACCACTAGCCCATCACAATAAAGTTTCAGCACAGTTACTGTCTCTCAAACTAAGACTTGGAAATCTATATTACTATTAAACAGTTGGCTTCAACGGGGCTGTTTGTCCTACTGCAAGCTTCAACTTGTAGTAGGTTGTTACTTTCTTGACAGGATGATGATGAAAAACAGTGTGGAGGCAAAATGCATCATTGTCAACATTTCCTAGTAGTGTGGGCCTGTCTAGAGTAGCTGTGATGACGGGGATTTACCTAACTTTCCCCATGAGATGAAATACGCAAGCGGTGACCTCTGGAGTTCTATACCATCTAAAAATATTAGCATTTCTAAAAACAGGAAGCCATCAGTAATGCACTCTTCAACAAAATATATTGAATATATGAATAAAATCCATCTAATATGAATGAATATATGTGTATTTGTGTATATTTAGGATTTATTTAAGCAGTTTGATGGTTTCTACGTCAGTTTAATTTTATTATTAGCTTGTGTGCAGTAGAAGAACAAAGCAAAGAAAAATGTTTTTATTTGAACAGAGAAACCAAAAGTAACATCGATCATGATCTTCAGAAACATCAATCCAAATGACAGGAAAAAGAAAATGAGCATAAATGAAGGTGAGAAGCTGAAAAAACACAGAAACACTTTAATCCAAAGGAGCAGTGGATCAAAATAGAGCAGAATGGACATTTAGAAACTAGACCCAGTGAGGAGAACAGAACATGGTTCTGGTTGAAAAGTTGTTTCAGAAGGTTCCAAAGTAAATATTTTTAGTTCTGTCTGTCTTATCTCCTTCACATCACAACAACACAGTTAGATTTGAATGATTTCATGATGCTTTCAGAAAGATGAATAGAATAATTCAACAACAGAATAAAACAGTCCGACTCAATAAAACAGAAGAAACCCTGAACCTGAACAGGTCGGGGTCTTATGAAACGCCACACGTCCTCAGACTGGTCCGATTGTGTGATTAATCTGTACCGAGACTGAAGATGGACCACGGTGCTTCATTTATGACTCAAACAAGAGGAGGTCGACTGCTTTGTGGTTGTTATCTGCAGCAGATTGAATTTTTACTGACTGATTTTCTGAAAATTGAAAGTGGCATTTTGCCACAAAATAAGCTGCTTTGTGTTTAAAATAGATTTAGATTTATTTGACTTTTGGTCTGATAGAAACACACACTACTCTCAGTACTGCCTGATCTAAAGCAGCTGGTTTCATTGACACACACACACACCTGTTCTGTCCACACCTGGAAAACTGTATGTTGGACACACATAATAACTTAATCCTAATTCTAGTTTCCCATGCAAATGCACCTTTCCGTTCTCATGGAATGTAACCTAAGAAAGGCCAGAGCGGTTCTTTATTTTCGAGCCCTTTGGACACAATGACTTTACAGTGATGTGGACTGATGACGTCTCACGTTGCCCCGTTCAGGTATTTCTGGAGCTGAAAAGCTGCCTTTGTGCTGTTGTCCCAACTCATCCGTGAATGTCCTTCTTGAAAATATTCCGAGAGTCGTGGACTTGCAGCTTTTCACATGTGGACTTGACAGTATTTCCATTGTTTCGTTTTGTGCTTTTATACGAGCTGAGTTTGTGCTTTAAATACACCTGAACTGATACTTATTTTAAATTGACATAACTAATATTAAGTCTGCTGATGTCTCAGCAGTGATCAGTGTTCCGCTGCCCACATTATTTATGCAAAATGCATCACACTCATAAAGCCTGTATGCTCTAAGGCAGCAGGAAGTGGCTTTCTTCAGCTTTTTGTGTGGTTGATACTTTGACATTTTGTAGGAAGTTGTTGAAATGAGTGATGATGACATCACTTTTGACAATATTGATGCTTGTTTTTCTTTAGTTGGAGCAGACAGGAGCAGCTCCGAGCCTGTGGAGGACACAGACACCACCAGCTTTGTGGCAGAGATTGTAAGAAAACTCCAGGAATCTGTTTGTTAACATGTTTCACTGTTCTGACTTGCTGTTTGTCCAGTTTGTTTGTTTTGGGGGGGTCATTGTTCTTGATTATAAAACCTTGCAAAGTGTGGCAGTAATCTGCAGAGTAATGTAGCAGAACTGAACACACTGTGCTGTGATGGTGAGCGCCAGCAGGCTCATCGCAGAGCAAGTTGTGGCAAGCTGTTGTCTGTCTTTGCACACACGAGTCATTTTCATCCTCAGCTGCAGAATCTTCTGAACATGCAGAAACTAAAGCTGCTGGAAGAGAGTAGAACAAAGCAAACAGGCTTGTCTTTCTCCTGGTTTGTGTTCACATGTCACATTATGTTTATTCTTGTCTCTTCCACAGTCTTTGGAGACCAATTATCCAGTGCAAGTCACAGATCCTCATGGTAAATAATAAATCATATGTGCAAATTGTGCTACATGTCAGGTCTGCTGGGGGGGGGGGGGTAGCAGGACTGTATTTAAAGTAAAAATAAGTCAGAAAAATGATGTTTATTGTGAACGCTGCTGTGAAAAAGTGACAGACAGCTGTGAGAGCCAATCAGAAGAGGACAGACCAGTAAAATCTACATCTTATTGTAATGTGTGCAGTAACAGTGATCTTAGATTAATAGCTGCTGTTTGTTTCTCCATCAAGAGTCAATCAGCAGCTGTGATTCTCTGCAGCCTTCTGTTGATACGTGTTTTACACGAGCTGTGACATGTCTCCTGTTTCAGGTGTATTAGTAATGCAGCAGTGGATTTTATCTGAATACTCTGACAGTAATGTTTCTCAAGCAGATGCTGTGACACTCCACCTGAGCTCCATGCCATCCAGATACCTGCACCCCTCGTCTGAAGACAGGATAAGACAGGTCAGTGAAGCAGTCGTCCATGTTTCCTGTTTCTTCCTACTGATGTCATCTGGATTCATTGATTCAATAAAACAGCAACTCATTTAGGATGTTAAGTCAATTTATTCAGTTCAGTCATGTAATCAGTGTTTCTATCAGCTACGTTTGAAGGCGTTACATACCTTTCTGTGGTTTTTACCGCCTACTTGTTCCATCTGCATCTCCTCTTCAGAGATGGAGAATCTGACTAACTTCTTGTCTGATTCCGAGGGTTAGGGTTAGACCAGGAGGGTTTTGATGTTGCAGAGTCAATATTTTGCAAAGATTGGTGCAGTTTCTGCTGGTCTGAGGAGGATTGAGGTTGTGATTACACTTTCATTGAAGCTGTTGTTTAGTTGAGTGCACAGCTGTGAAGATTGTTAATAACAGAGCAGAAACACAGAGAGCCAGACGACGTCCAACATCACACATCTTTGAAGACGAGGTTATCAGCTGGAAGCAGAGAAATGAATCGGTTCATTCCAGCCCCCTCAGGCAGCTCCTCTGATGTACTGTAGCATGCTGGATGCTTTATGTTCAGACATGTTTCACTGCAGGGCCCATTAACAAGCAGCATGTCACTCATGGGTGCAGATGTGCAAACATCTGTCTCAGATAAACTGATGTTGGACATAAAACGGGTTCCAGTGATTCTGCAGATTTGTCTGATTTCTGTAAGATTCTGTTTAATTCAGTGCTGAAGTGAGACGTTGATCACAGACTGTTCCCACAGTTAGCTGCAGTTAGCTAGCTGCAGTTAGCTAGCTGCAGTTAGCTAGCTGCAGTTAGCTAGCTGCAGTTAGCTAGCTGCAGTTAGCTAGCTGCAGTTAGCTAGCTGCTAGCTGCAGTTAGCTAGCTGCAGTTAGCTAGCTGCAGTTAGCTGCAGAGCAGGAAGCATAAGTCAAACTTTTGCATAAAGATATTTTTACCTTTAACTTTCTTCCACAATAAGCTGAGAGTTCTGTGTGACAGTGAGATACTATGAGACAGTCGAGAGTTGAATTAATGTAAAAATGTTGGTAAAGTTTTAGATTATATTTGATACAGAAACATCTGATGAAACAAATGATGCTGCTTGTTAAATATTAATTAATTAACATATTTGTATCTCACTGGGAAACACTGAACTGATGCATCCGACTCATGATCTGTGTTGATGTGATATAAGAGCTAAAATAAACTGTGATAGTCATGTGACTGTCATTATTATTTCTTTTTCACACTCTGGTCACAAAGTATCTTAATTACGTCTGTTTTTATTCCTGATTTGGTTGCAACCCTCCCCTATAGTGACCTCATGAATTGTGACACGTTTGAGAATAATTCCCAACACCTTAAAGACTCTGAGAGTATTTCTACTGCAGCTTTGTGAAACTCATTTAAAATTTCAAGTGATATGAAAACAAGACCCTGCGACTCACGGAGGGAAATGCAGAACCTTCATGATCAATTCGCCACAATTAAGAAATTCTGTTGGATGTCGTCGACACAGTTTCAGGCCAGTGAGACACACGTTAGACTTTCACTTCTTCCTGATGTCCATCAGACAGAAAACACACGTTCTGACCTGCATGACTTTTGGGTTTTGGATTAAATATATATATATTTTATCTGTGGAGCTTTGCTTGTATTTGGTTCTGTCACTGCACACAAGTTAATGATAAAACTAACATTAAACTTGTGTTTACACGCGTGCGTGCGTGTTTGTCTGTTTGGGGGTCACTTGTTTAAGGATCTTGTACTATAAGTGTTGTAATACTTAAAAGTCCCAGATTCATTGTGTTAATGTAACCAAATGTGTTTCTGTGCTTGTAGCCAGTGGAAGATGTGGAAGAATGCAGTTGTCCAACATCTACATCAGCAGGTACATCTAATCCTTTAAAACTGCATGTAAACCGAGACCATGTTCATAAAGGCAACATAAAGAAGAAACATCATTCATTCAGCAGCATTGTTGTTTTATTTATGGTTGAAAGTAAACAAATATCAAAGTATAAACAGCTATAGTGAAAGTATCCCTTTGAAGCAGGTTAAACATTTCCAGGGTGTCTTCAGGGGATCTGGTTTAGCTTAACCCTGACTCTCTAATCCTGCACATGGAGTCAGATTACCTGCTCAGGAAGGTTCGTTTTCTAGCATCAAATGCCAAAGTTTCTGACTCGGACTTTAAATCCAGAATTAAACCTGAAGTCACTTTGAAGCCAGTGATCCTCCTTCAGAGTAAAACCCTGAAGTCTGATAGTCCAGTCGCCACTAACTCATATTAAAACATAACAAATAACATCTTGTTATTTATTTAATCTAAACTAAGTTAACTCTAATCTGATCAGCGTGTCACATGATCAAACTCTTCATGTTGATCAGTTCATGGAGACATCTGGATCTTCTACTGCTGGAGACCAGCAGGTGTACAAGATGGAAGGATAAAGGTCCACCAGCATCTCAGTCAGGTTCAGGTCTCTGAAGGTCCACCAGCATCTCAGTCAGGTTCAGGTCTCTGAAGGTCCACCAGCATCTCAGTCAGGTTCAGGTCTCTGAAGGTCCACCAGCGTCTCAGTCAGGTTCAGGTCTCTAAAGGTCCACCAGCGTCCTTAGTCAGGTTCAGGTCTCCGAAGGTCCAGCAGCGTCTCAGTCAGGTTCAGGTCTCTGAAGGTCCACCAGCATCTCAGTCAGGTTCAGGTCTCTGAAGGTCCACCAGCATCTCAGTCAGGTTCAGGTCTCCGAGGGTCCACCAGCATCTCAGTCAGGTTCAGGTCTCTGAAGGTCCAGCAGCGTCTCAGTCAGGTTCAGGTCTCTGAAGGTCCACCAGCATCTCAGTCAGGTTCAGGTCTCTGGAGGTGCAGCAGCATCGCAGTCAGGTTCAGGTTTCTGAAGGTCCACCAGCATCTCAGTCATGTTCAGGTCTCTGAAGGTCCACCAGCGTCTCAGTCAGGTTCAGGTCTCTAAAGGTCCACCAGCGTCCTTAGTCAGGTTCAGGTCTCCGAAGGTCCAGCAGCGTCTCAGTCAGGTTCAGGTCTCTGAAGGTCCACCCGTGTCTCAGTCAGGTTCAGGTCTCTGAAGGTCCAGCAGCGTCTCAGTCAGGTTCAGGTCTCTAAAGGTCCACCAGCGTCTCAGTCAGGTTCAGGTCTCCGAAGGTCCAGCAGCGTCTCAGTCAGGTTCAGGTCTCTGAAGGTCCACCCGTGTCTCAGTCAGGTTCAGGTCTCTGAAGGTCCAGCAGCGTCTCAGTCAGGTTCAGGTCTCTGAAGGTCCACCAGCATCTCAGTCAGTTTCGGGTCTCTGAAGGTCCACCAGCATCTCAGTCAGGTTCAGCTCTGAAGGTCCACCAGCATCTCAGTCAGGTTCAGGTCTCCGAAGATCCAGCAGCATCTCAGTCAGGTTCAGGTCTCTGAAGGTCCAGCAGCGTCTCAGTCAGGTTCAGGTCTCTGAAGGTCCACCAGCATCTCAGTCAGGTTCAGGTCTCTGAAGGTCCAGCAGCGTCTCAGTCAGGTTCAGGTCTCTAAAGGTCCACCAGCGTCTCAGTCAGGTTCAGGTCTCCGAAGGTCCAGCAGCGTCTCAGTCAGGTTCAGGTCTCTGAAGGTCCACCCGTGTCTCAGTCAGGTTCAGGTCTCTGAAGGTCCAGCAGCGTCTCAGTCAGGTTCAGGTCTCCGAAGGTCCACCAGCATCTCAGTCAGGTTCAGGTCTCTGAAGGTCCACCAGCATCTCAGTCAGGTTTAGGTCTCTGATGGTCCACCAGCATCTCAGTCAGGTTCAGGTCTCTGAAGGTCCACCAGCATCTCAGTCAGGTTCAGGTCTCCGAAGATGGTTCAGGTCTCTGAAGGTCCACCAGCATCTCAGCCAGGTTCAGGTTTCTGAAGGTCCACCAGCATCTCAGTCAGGTTCAGGTCTCCGAAGATGGTTCAGGTCTCTGAAGGTCCACCAGCATCTCAGCCAGGTTCAGGTTTCTGAAGGTCCACCAGCATCTCAGTCAGGTTCAGGTCTCTGAAGGTCCACCAGCATCTCAGTCAGGTTCAGGTCTCCGAAGATCCAGCAGCATCTCAGTCAGGTTCAGGTCTCCGAAGGTCCAGCAGCATCTCAGTCAGGTTCAGGTCTCCGAAGGTCCAGCAGCATCTCAGTCAGGTTCAGGTCTCCGAAGGTCCACCAGCATCTCAGTCAGGTTCAGGTCTCTGAAGGTCCACCAGCATCTCAGTCAGGTTCAGGTCTCTGAAGGTCCACCAGCATCTCAGCCAGGTTCAGGTTTCTGAAGGTCCACCAGCATCTCAGTCAGGTTCAGGTCTCCGAAGGTCCAGCAGCGTCTCAGTCAGGTTCAGGTCTCTAAAGGTCCAGCAGCGTCTCAGTCAGGTTCAGGTCTCTGAAGATCCACCAGCGTCTCAGTCAGGTTCAGGTCTCCGAAGGTCCAGCAGCGTCTCAGTCAGGTTCAGGTCTCTGAAGGTCCACCAGCATCTCAGCCAGGTTCAGGTTTCTGAAGGTCCACCAGCATCTCAGTCAGGTTCAGGTCTCCGAAGATGGTTCAGGTCTCTGAAGGTCCACCAGCATCTCAGCCAGGTTCAGGTTTCTGAAGGTCCACCAGCATCTCAGTCAGGTTCAGGTCTCTGAAGATCCACCAGCATCTCAGTCAGGTTCAGGTCTCCGAAGGTCCAGCAGCGTCTCAGTCAGGTTCAGGTCTCCGAAGGTCCACCAGCATCTCAGTCATGTTCAGGTCTCCGAAGGTCCAGCAGCATCTCAGTCAGGTTCAGGTCTCTGAAGGTCCACCAGCATCTCAGTCAGGTTCAGGTCTCTGAAGGTCCACCAGCATCTCAGTCAGGTTCAGGTCTCTGAAGGTCCACCAGCATCTAGGTCAGGTCTCTGAAGGTCCACCAGCATCTCAGTCAGGTTCAGGTCTCTGAAGGTCCACCAGCATCTCAGTCAGGTTCAGGTCTCTGAAGGTCCAGCAGCGTCTCAGTCAGGTTCAGGTCTCTGAAGGTCCACCAGCATCTCAGTCAGGTTCAGGTCTCTGAAGGTCCACCAGCATCTCAGTCAGGTTCAGGTCTCTGAAGGTCCACCAGCATCTCAGACAGGTTCAGGTCTCTGTAGGTCTACTCAGTGACTGCAGGACCTGTAACTGCAGGACAAGCCCAGACCATCAGCCCTCCACCACCGTGCTGACATGAACCTGACATACTTCTCATGAGGTTTTTGTAGTTTGATCTCTAATTGAAGGTGAATTTTCTGGAGTGTTAAATATTTTCTTCTTGTTAATATTTTGTCTCTCTGTAGACTGATGAAGGCCAGAAAGTTTAAAAATAACATTGAACTCTTCTCCTTGATGAGAAGAAGCAGCTGCTTCTCTCAGGCTGATGTTTTTCCTCTCTGGTGTTAACACACACCTGTAGGCTCCGGAGCAGCAAACTGAGCTCATGCTTACTGATGATCAGCTGATCCAGTGCATCTGATGAGCTGCTGTCTCATTTCTCAGAAGGAACACGTGTGTGAACTCAAACTGTTTTAGTGTTTAATAGGTCTAAATAAAGTCACATGTGTGATGTGTCTTAGGGTTTTAAGGTTGCATTAACCTAATTTAAAAATGCTGTGCTCATTTTGATTATGTTCTAAATCTAATTGAAAAGGGGTGCACTTACTTTTTGACATGTATATATTTGAGCTCGTCTGTGAAACATTTATTCTCCCTTTTCTTTCTCCTTTTTGAGTTTAGACTTCCCCAAACAGCTGCAGATACTGAACAGCCCGTGTGAGAAATGCTGCTGTCCAGCACCCCCCCCTAAGATCAGCGACCTCATGAACGACAAAGACCTGCTGGACTTACTGCGACTCAAACTTGATCCGAACCACTGCACCATCAAAAACTGGAAGAACTTTGCAAGTCGCTGGGGGATGAGCTACGATGAACTGACCTTGCTGGAGCACCGGACCCAGGGCTCCCTGTCTCACAGCCCCACTCAGGAGTTCCTGCTGCGCTACAACCAGAAGACGGTCACGGAGCTCACTGAACTTTGCCGCTTCTATCAGCGCATCGATGTGCTGCGACTGCTGCAGAGCTGGATAGAGAAGGACTGGCCGTCGCGCTGGCAGCAGACCCACTAGCATGTTTGATCATGTATATTTATCTTTGTCTGCCAGGAGAACATGTTTAGGATTAAGTTGGATACAAGCTACAAACCTTTTAGATACATCTTTAGTAAATGGTCTTGACAAATCAGATCCCTCTGACCATAATAAATACCAGCAAGTGGTTCATTCCAGACCTCATGCAGCCTGATGGAAACCTCTCAGATACAAACTCAAGTCCAGGTCCTAATCATCTCATCCATCACTTATTTGGTTTAAAAGCTACTAGCTGTATTTAAATAGTTTTCATGTTTTACTGTATAACCTTCTGTGTGATGAGTCAACAGGTACAAACTCGTTGTGTAACATTCCATCAGTAGAACATTCAGTACAGCCTAAAACCAGAGGCTATTGGCGCTAATGCTAAAGTCTCTGACTCATTATCAGGAATAGATCACCTGGTGTCCCTCCTTCTCTGGGAC
Source organism: Pachypanchax playfairii (assembly GCA_006937955.1). Taxonomy (NCBI): domain Eukaryota; kingdom Metazoa; phylum Chordata; class Actinopteri; order Cyprinodontiformes; family Aplocheilidae; genus Pachypanchax; species Pachypanchax playfairii. Next base: position 1,080,840 of record SSNP01000049.1, read on the forward strand.
AGTGTTCCAGCTGCAGGTTTTACCTCTAAAAGACTGAAAACTTTGGGCCTGATTTATCAAAGGATGTGGTTGTTAAAACCTCTCAGCGGCGGTAAAAACAAGCTGCAGGTGATTTACTAACGACATACAGGTAAACCTGCAGCAAACCTTTTAGTGCTTTTAGAGCGGTCGTCTTCCAATCAGAAGGATGTTGGATCGAGCCCAGCCTCCACCACCACATGTTGACGTGTCCTTGGGCAAGACACGGAACCTCATGTAGCCCCCAGACTTACATATCAGGTTGTACGAATGGTTAAATGTAAAACTTGTAGTGTGAAAGCGCTTTGAGTGGTCTGATGAGAAAAGTGCTATAAAAGTACAAGATATTTACCATTTTTGAAAATGAGAGTTGTCTCATAATTTCAGTTTATTTTATTTAAAGCTAATTGATTTCTTTTGACATGCTACATTTTTAACGTTTTTGCCATTTGCGCCTTTCTTGAGCTTGCAAGGGAATAACGCCGGCAAACTCCTCATTTAAATATTATTGTTTATTGTTATCAGTTGCACAAGCGATCTTCGTAGATAACCTGTAAATCCGGAACACGCCCTTGATGCAAAATGTTTGCTGCACATGCAATTTTGCGCTCTTTACTTGGACTATTGATAAATCAGACGCTGTGTGTTTCTGTTAACTATTACTAGTTCTGAACAGTATGTGAAGCATCTAAGTGAAGAAGTCTAAACCGGGAAACCGACCCTTCAGAGGTTTACACTGATAAATAAAAGTTTCATTCATCTGAGGTTCCACTTTAAGATGAGTTCAGTTCTGAGCTTCTTCCTCTGGACAAACGTTTAATTACCTGTTAAAACCATGCAGATGGTGAATCAGCTGGTTTTCAGTCAACAAGCCGATGATGCTGTGAGAAAAGGTGTTATAAATCCACCTGCTGATGTTCCTCAGGTGAGTGTCTGTATGTTCCACACCTTGATCCCAGCTGTTCAGGTGGATCCCCAGTGTTTTCAGTAAATGACCAACATTTACAACTAGTTGTTTTATTTTAATGGGTCAAAATTCACAAGAGCTCTGATGTTGATTTACAGATAATTCAATAAATATGCTGTTTTTACATTTTCAGCTGAACCTGCTGATTTTCTTTCTTGTTCTGGGGAAATTGTATTCATCTGTAATAAAACATTTATACCCTGATGTGTGTCATTATTTAATAGGAATGTATTCAGTCTCATTGTAACATCACATGTAGACCGAGCGTCATGAGAACACGGACAATCCCCCAGTGATTAGCATGATATTATAAACTGACATGAGAAACTAAAATCGACTAAAAAAAAGCAAAGAAACAAGAAAAAAGTCCATTTGCCTTTTTTAAAAACTCTTTAACAGGCTGAAAGTATCGAAACTCATAAAAAGAAGGAATTCAATGTTTGGTGGATTATTTGTTGTAATTATGCGTCTTTGTAATAAATCTCATCACTAGAAAGTCTGTTTATTTTTTTTTTTGTAATTCAAATTTTTATTAGTTTTTGTATTTTATAAAAACAATACAGAGATCGAACAGAACAAAGTGAAATAAAAAAGACATAACTTGGTGAGGATAAACTGTGTGTATCCTGTCAAGTCCCTTTGTATACATATAAGTGCAAAAGCTGTCCCATTGTTCCAAGATGGCTTCATTTTTACAGCGCAGTCTTCCCAGCATCTTTTCACAAGCAATATTTTCAGACATTTTTTCTGTCCACATTTTAATTGTGGGAATCTGAGGGTCCTTCCACAATTTTAGAATAAGACGGGCACATGTCACCAGTCCAGTGTTTAACACTCTGAAGATATGTTTATTCAAAAGAGGTAAGTCTGTTTATTTTTGAATGAACCTCCTTTGTGGGAAAATGTACGCGTATGTTGTTCAGCTGCGTGTGTGTGTGTGTGTGTGTGTGTGTGTGTGTCCATGCCTGTTTTGTACTGTTTAACCCATTGAAATGATCCCAGTCTGTTTATATTATAATCACAATTACCTGTAAGCAGGGACGGACTGAGACAATAAGTCAGGCCAGGAATTTTAATATCATCTCGGGCCACGACCCCCCAATTATTACAAAACACCAAGAGTGAGTTTGGTTGGATGTCTATTGATGTAAGAGTGTAAAATAATAAAACAAAAGCTCCACATGCATCCACACACAGCTTGTTCTGTTTCTTTCCTCTATTTTGTTCTCCTGTAATAACCTGCTCAAATCACATAAACTAGAATTATATTTAATCTGAACTAAACTGGTAAATATGCAGCCTACATATTTACCAGTTTAGTAGTAGATTAAATAAAATAGTTCCACCATCATCTACCTAAACCTGACATTAATGTTACAATACAGTTATTACATGATGAAAAAGACCCTAAAATTAAATTTAAGCATATTTTCTCAAAATATGAGCTGTAGTAAGATCAAGGGAAGATGGTTATGTGTACTGTGTCTTGTGTAGTACTAAAACATGTAATGGTATATTTATGATCTATTTTAATAATAAAACATCATTAGATTGAAAATAGCTCTTAATCCAAATCAGTTTATGTAGCTGATAAAACAAACTAATATTCATAATGACTTTTTTTACAACCATACACATTAAAATTTGATTTTAATAAAGATTGGCTTATTTAAGGCTGTTAAAAAATAAAAACATCTATTTCTAATCAAAGAAATCTAGTATGAAAAACAACAATTTTACTGTGATACACTGAGGTGTCGGGTTAGTAAAAGCAACGCTCCGATGATAAGTTATTGATCTGGAAAAGTCAAATCTGTGAATATTTATCTTTACCAAAGTTTGATCCTCTCCCACGCTGCTGAATCTTTCGTCTCACCCAGACAATCTCCACCTGACCCAGTCACCAGCGGTCAGTCCGCACCTGCCTCTAACTTCCTGAACTTCAACCTTTTCTTTACATTCAGTTTAAAACCAGATAGATTCTGTCAAAGCAACACAGAAGAGCTTTTATTTTAATTCTTGAGCCTGAACCTTCAACAATGTAAAACTCTGTGTTATAACTGAACTCCTGTATCATTATTCAGTTCAGTTATAACACTTTAATTTAGTCTTTTTTATATAATCTGATGCTTGAAGCTGTTGTCCTGTAAACTGTCTATCACGCAGGCTGTTAACTCTCAGAAACTTGTCCTCTGAGACGGGTGTGGCTTTGGTAGACCTCATCCTGTCAGAGTTTGACCCAGTTTCTGAGGGGCCCCTGATGGTGAAGGAAATTCACTGACACACCTGAACTTTCTGCGTATAAAGACCTACAAGCATTATGATGGTCTGTCTCTGTTTCATTCTCTCCATGTCTGTATCAACACACGACTTCCTGCAGTACGATGTTTTGTACTTATGCTCACAAGTGTCTGGTACCACATTGGGGGGGTCAGAACACCTGTAGGAACTAGTAGTCTCTGATACTTGATCACCCTCCACAGCTGCAGGACAGATTTAAACTGTTAAACCATTTTCTATCATTCTGAGATATACATTCAGTTGGCAGTTAAACACTTTGTACCATTTCAAGCTCAGTGGACTTTACTTGCAATAAAAAACTGGAGAAACTGGGATGTTGTAAACAATTAGTGAATATTTGTCCAAAAGGTCTACATCTGGAGCGATAGATTTTTCTCCCACGTGGGAAGGAGACAGAAACATGTGCTTGATATTAAAACTGAACTTTAGAAAGGATTTTATTTGGAATATTCTAAAAATATATTTGATTTTGTGAGTTTGCCTGATCCGTCTTTCACTTCAGTTGCAGGTTTATTTGTTGTGAATCTTACCATTAAGAGTGGGCGAGGTGTGGGAGCTCCTTCTAGCTCCTCCCACCATCTCCTGCTGGGGTGGGAACACAGTTGTCACTGGGATGCACCTTCAGTGCTCCTGGGGGGCTGCAGACTGCTCAGGTGTCCCAGGTCCTCCCCCATCTCCCTCTGGGTGTGGAGGGAGGAGCTTCTGTTGCTGCTCACCCCCCCCCCCCCCCCCCCCCCCCCCCCCCCCCACCATTATCCAGTACATGATGTAACAGAAACACATGCACAGACAAGCTCAAGCATAAAGACATGATGCTTAACACTGCTCATGCATGAAACATAATTTACTCAGACAAGATGTTTCTCTGTTAAATATTTTCTCTTACAAATATTTTTATTTGTATTTAAGTATAAAAAGTAACTGAAACCAGCTGATTGCACTATTTGTCTTCCATCTCCATGATAGTGAACTCAGCAATAACAACTAATGCATAAATATGAAGTTAAAATTTGTCATAACTTACCTGTGAACTCATGTTCCCTGCAGATCTTCAGCTGGTGGAGTTTATTAAAGAAGAAACTCCTAAAGAATGGAGGCCTGAGGTGAACCAGGAGGGCAGTCAGGTGACTTCATTTGGTCATTTGATATTCTGAAAAATGATACAGGTCTGGACACAACCTGTTTGATCGACACAGTATTTGAGGCTTCGGTATCAGACGTAAGATTACTAGTCTATAGCTGACAAATAAACCCCATGATGATGCAGCTGCTGAGTTGTTTCCTCATGGATAAAGTCTCACTGACAGCGACATGCTGAAGGCTCACGTCCAATCAGACACTTGGATTCTCAACCTGCAGAGAAAACAATCAAACTCAGTAGAAACACATTGAACCTTTTAACATTGAAACTTTGTTTATCATCCACTGTCATATCATCATATCTCTCCTCTTCAGATCAACTGCCAAATTTACCTGTTAAAAATAATAAACCTTTTTTACACCTTTTTTACAGGGTTTTCAGTTTGGGGTCTGGCCTTTGAGACACATTATGACCTCCTCCTCCTGCTGCTGCTGCTGCTGCTGCTGCTGCTGATTCTGCTGCTGCTGATTCTGTTGATGGTGCTGATGCTGCTGATGATTCTGCTGATGCTGCTGCTGATGAGGCTGCTGATGCTGATTCTGTTGATGCTGCTGATGATGCTGATGATTCTGTTGATGGTGCTGATGCTGCTGATGCTGCTGATGATTCTGCTGATGCTGCTGCTGATGAGGCTGCTGATGCTGATTCTGTTGATGCTGCTGATTCTGTTGATGCTGCTGATTCTGTTGATGCTGCTGATTCTGCTGATGCTGCTGATGATGCTGATGATGAGGCTGCTGATGCTGATTCTGTTGATGCTGCTGATGATGCTGATGATGAGGCTGCTGATGCTGATTCTGTTGATGCTGCTGATTCTGCTGATGCTGCTGATGATGCTGATGATGAGGCTGCTGATGCTGATTCTGTTGATGCTGCTGATGATGATGATATGAACAATCACCAAAAACTGAAGACAGTGATGATGACTGAAGGGGAGCAGGTCTCCTGAGCCAGGTGCAGAAACCGTCAAGTCTGTTTGCTGCTCTGAGTGTGATTAAACATTTATTAACAAGGTGTCTTCAGAGTCACATGACAGGTTGTTCAAACATGAGGTCTTCAAGTTGTTTAGATACTTTTAAATGTTTTAGAGCAAAGACAGCTGTTAAAGGAAAAGTTTAGATGATTTGAAGGGCTCTGTGGAATCATCAATAATCACTTTTAACTCTTTCTCACTGTCATCAGATCATCTTATTGCCCGGTAAAACATGTTTAATACATTCATAGTTACATCAATGTATAAATGAAAGTATATGGAAATGATACAAAGATCAGTTTAGCTTTAGATTCCACTAAATACATCACTGGTCCTTTACGCCTGTTTTCCTAACATCCCACATCATGAAAGTCTGGGAGAGACTCATATTGGTCCAAATGAATAAATAAACAAGCACGTTTCCAGACTCACTGCAGTTTGTTTATCACTGTGGGGTTGGAGTGGAAGACGCCATCATACACCTTTCAACAAACCCACTGTTATCTGGACAGACTGTAACAGGTGTGTTAAATGTGGTAAAGAGGATTTTGTAGAAATTCAGATACCAAATTTACTTTAAAATCATTTTATCAACTTGTAGTGGTCTTGTACTTCTGGTTTCCAAAAGAATAAGTTATGATGTTGATGTTGATGTTGATGTTGATGTTGATGAAGTTGATGATCCTGATATGTTAGAAGAAATAAAGTTGTAGTAGTTCCTTCTTCACAAATATGTGCACTACTTGAAAAACGACAAACAGCCATTGAGATTCTCATTTGGGGCAAAATCCTCTTTACCACCTTTGATATAATAAATTTAATTTCACCTAAAATACATTTTTGAAGTATTCTGTACCGTTTGTATCAATTTATGCAGTACTGTATTTTATTTTGGTGGGGAAGCTTTTATTTTCTCCGTTCCTTTAGTCAACGTTACTTCCTGTAGATTGCCGCCTCTCCTCACTGCGCAGTTTTGCAGAGGAGAGGTGAGTGTTGGGAGGATTATGCTAAAAAAATACAGTAAAAATACAGCGATGTTGATGAAACTTGATTCTATTTGATCTGCGTTTTGTTTTGTGACATTATTTACCCAGTTTTAGCGTTCTTAAAGAGCAACTAACCCCCAAATCAACTTTTTTTTGCTGATAAACTGTCTAAACGGGTGTCTAGTAGTCTTAAATACATCCCAGTCATTATTTTGATATTTTAGTGCATATTTGTTAAAATCTTAACTTTAAGCCAAAAAACGTCTGTGTGGCTCCCTCCTAAGGTTAAACAGTGTACTGCATTCGAATTTCGCGTCCAATTTTCTGATTGGCTCTGAGGTTCTTAAGATTTTGTGACGTGGCAGCTCTGCCGCTGCCGAGTATAAAAACGGCTCAGCCGTAGACACGCCTCGTAGCGAGCTGGAGTTTGAGCACTGCGAACGTCTTCGATTTTCAGGTTAGCGTTATTAACTTAGATTTTAGTTCCAATATTTAGTGTAGAAAATTATATGCCGGAGTTTGCAGACAACATTTTACCCGCGATTCCTTCACCAACTTGCTGGAGCATGAACGAGGCTTTGTGAAGAAGCTGGTTCTGAAGAGGGAGGCCGTCCCGTTGCTCTTACACGGCAGAGCTAAAGGACACCAACACTGCTGCCCCGCCAACAAGAGGATTTAGGGCGCCAGTCTGAGGTGGGTGAGCAAAATAAGGAGCTAAAAACAGCTAAGAATTACGTTTTACCAAGGTTGATACAGCAGTGATAATAGCAGTGTTTGTGGTTTATACCTGCAGTGTGAGACACTCGTATATTACCTTGTTCTGTCAGCTTTGAATAGTATCTAGTATTTCAGTCATGCAAATGCTAAATTACAATATGAACGAGTCTGGGCGTTATGACACTGAGCTACAAAGGTACAGGCATGGTATCTCCACTATCCACTTTGTGTTGATATTTTATACCGGGGTGCTGGTTTCAGGCCCGGAGTGGCTAATCGGGAGGACCGGGACAATTCCTGGTGGTCCGGTGATCGCTCCCTCCCTCCCTTTGTCTTTTCTTTTTTTGCGGGCCGGTGTTTAGTCATGTTTCTGTGTTGATCACGTAACCTACGCTGCTACCTGGTCCTGGGCCGTCTCCACTGTCGGCTCTGTTTTTTTTTGTTTTTTTTTTTCTTTCAGTCGCACCTGACGTAACACGTCAGTGCGCTCGTCCAGCTGTGTTTACAGACGTAGAGTAGAAAGGTGATGTGGAGAAGGCTGGGTTTATAGAGAAAAGTTCTGGAAACGCAGCTAAATGTGCAAAAAATTGGCAGCTTTTCCATTAAAAGAAGCTGCTGTTACAAACAGCAGGCTTGAGTCAGAAGCAAGATCCACCAAGCACCAGCCATGAACCCACAATTGGGCAGATAGTATTACCCACTGACTGAATATTAATATAATAAAGTCTGGAGGCCTGCTAAGTATCCTCAGATGCTGGACAATTCAGCACTACATTTGTGAAACTGAATTGATCAGAATTGTTTGTAAAAAGGGAGCTTGTACTGAGTTATGACCTAAAAATATGATGCAGAGCCAGGAAGTGATGAGGAGATGCTCCTGTCAGTAGGCTGGTAGGAGCAGGTGAGCTGTTGTAACAGAGTATGTGAACTAGCAAGCATTGGATAACCACTTTCTATGAGTCTGTTGATAGTTTCAATCACACTCAGTCACAGAATATACATTTTTTTCTTATCCTCATCAAATATTACTAAATCAATTACAGTGAATTAAGGCTTTATGTAACAGTGCACCATTGTAGATTTAACATGTAAGGTTAAGATTTTATGGTTTTAATAATAGGTTGTGATCTAAAATGGGCCGGTCTGAGACGTGGAACTCCAGGGCTGAAGATGAGTCCCACTCCGGCCCTGGCTGGTTCTGTGTTGTACTGTGTGCGTGGTAACATCATATTACACATGATTTATATTGCCGAACCCATAAAACTAATTAGACATGTATGGTTGTGCTGGTTGTTCAACCTTGTGCTCCATTCCTTGTTGTAGTTTATGTTCACTTATAGGAATTATATAGAAAGTGTACTACATAAACTTGCCCACTACAAAAGAGTACATTTATTTTAATTATTGTTAATATGTTTTCAGCAACAAAGGTCTCGTGAAATTGGCTGTCAAACCAATCCATTCATTGGCAAGCAAGCATGTGTCCAGGCCAACTTGAAGCCTTGTAGGCAAAGCAAAGGTGATTTCTCTTTTATCTATACAGTACACCGTTATAAATAATTTGAATTAATCTATACTATTTTTCCTTGATACTATTACATGCTTAGGTAGTTGCTAATTGGTGCTAATATAAATGTGTGGTTTTTTTTTATATATATAGCCACCCAAGCCAGAACCCCAAACCGGAGCGTGTCCTGTGCTACAGAGGGCTTGATTGCAATCCCTGAAATTCCTCAGTCCAGCTCCACACCTCTTAAAAGACAGAGGTTTGATGTGTCAGACCACAGCTTCCTTCTGGAAGGAAGTACAAGCTATGTGGACTGTTCAAGGTAAACAACAAATTATCTATAAAACAATTATGTAATTTTATGTATGGTGTTCTGTTATTAAACTATCATACTATTAT